>JARK01000036.1:142641-169063 GCA_000688135.1 Ancylostoma ceylanicum
ATGGTCGGGGGGGGGGGTCTCTTGCTTAGCGATAAGTACAATTTGGAAACACTGTTCAGGGGTAGGTAATCTAGCGCAGTCAAGAAATTATTTGGTTCTCGAGGGAAATAAGGCCTTTTTTCCCCTGTGAGGATATATCTTTCACATCTGACATCTGACGTGAGCTGGGTTTGCAATATGTCCATAGCCGATCTATTTTTGTGTATGCTGCAGAGCTGCGGTGATATACACGCGCCGCTGTCTGTTGCGTAGTAAATGTCCGACATCCCGGAAAAGTTTCTACTGTGAAGAGCAAGGATCAAGAGAGTCAACCCCTGTTCAAATGCTTATGGCTGATACAATTATTCGTGCGCCTAACGATTTGCCCTTTTGGGCGTGGTTTATATAGAGTGCCTTTGCCAATAAAGCTGAAGCGAAGAGAATGTAAGTGGTAATCATGCTGAGAGGCAAGATATATGGCCAGGAATGGCACCTAATTGCTATCATATTAGAGAAAAATTGCAGAAAAATAGGTATTTGGGCGCAGTGGGAGCATTAAATTGAGTCATTTGTGATGATGAATCTCTCAGATGAATTCTGTGGTGTTACGTGTTGAACTTTGTACATTAGGCGGCTCCTGTGGTACCAAGCGAGACCTATTTGTGGATTTGAGCGTAGTCCTGTCCAAAGGGCGGGATCAACTGGACTTTCGGACGATAGGTGGAAGGGTGGGGCGAGGTAGTGGAGAATTAAATCAGGACTGGGATTCATGAAATATTAACCACGCCACCCAGCGGTGGGTCAGGGTTACACGTTACCCTATAGACTACGTAAGGCTGAGAGACGCAGAAGGCAGAAGTTGGTTTGCTAACATGATTTCGCTTAGTTTTGCGCTCATGAATCTTAGCCCAATTTGCGACATTCTCGGGTCAGGATGCATATTTGAGATTACCCAGGATTAACATATCGAGGCCTATGTTAAAAAAGGGTAAAATTGGGGATGTTAACATGTTTACCCTTGGTTATTTTGATAATGAATGGGCCCTGCTGGTCGGTTCAGAATGTGGGCATGACAACTCCAATACGCAACGCTAGTAGAGAAATAATTTGTGTAAATTTTTGAAAAAGGCGCGTAGCCCTGTTCAAAGGGCGCGATGAACCTAGTTTCCAATTTACTGGTTGTGGGGGGAGAGGGTGGTTGGAAATTTGATCAGTTTGTTACATCCCTGGATCAAGATGCATCATCGAGATTACCCAGGGTAAACGTGTTGAGGACCCTGTAAAAAGGGTAAAATTGGGGATGGCAACGTGGTTACCCTGGGTAATCTCAATGATGGACGGGCATTGTTGATCGGTTCAAAATGTGGGCATGACAAATGGAATGCGCAACGCTGGTAGAGAAATAGTTCACGTATCACGTAAATAATCCACGTAATTGTTGATAGGCGCGTAACCCTGTCCGAAGGGCGGAATGAGCCGGACTCTCCGGGGGTGGGTTTAAATATGGTCAGTTTTAGATTTTTCTGATCGAATATAGCCATGCCATTTCCCTGCTTTGAAAATATTTAACCAAAATTTTCATAAGCAGAATAAAACAGAATCATTCAAGTGCAGTAACTGCATAGTTACTGCACATTGACGTGTCAGAGTTCCACAAGTTTTCATGGAATGTGTTTTGATCGTCTTTAAAAGATGTGTCAAAAGTGTACTGTGCCTGCAGATTTGTGTGTGTGTGCAACAGTTGTCATGTGGTTTTGTTGTTGTTTTTTAAATGGTTAACAGTAGAAACGCGGCGGGCAGTGGTGCGGCGAGCGTGCGTTGCCCCCGCCTTCGTGAGGTGTGGTGTGCAGTGTGCATGCATGGGGGCGCCATTTCGGACAACGGCCGAGGAGCACTCGTCGTCGTCGACGTCGTCGAATGCCTCGACGAGTTGTTTCGTTCAATCTCGACCCTCCGTCTACTTCTAGATCACACTCCCAACATGCCGGTCTGGACAGCGTTGAACAGTTGGTGAACAGCTACTCACTGGAACGGCAAAGAACTCGTCGGCAGAGCTATGATGGTTTGGAGTTTTGGTTTTTGGTTTTGGTTCTGTTTTTTTTCTCATTGTTTGTGTTGTCCCTTATCTTGATTTATGGAAGGTTCTCTCAGAGTTGAAGGAAAGCGTGCGCCTTTGTTTTTATTAGGCATAATTTTCAGTTCAATATTATTGCTTCTTTGTACACTGGGGCCCTTCTACCCCTCACATGCAAATCCTACTTCCCACCCCCACCCCTTTTTCAAGACGAACCATCCGCCCTGGGTACAAACTCATCCCCAGACGACCCTTCATTCCATAAGACTCCCTCTGAGCTTGTGAAGATACCACCCCTTTTCTAAATTCCAAACCTCTTTATACAATCCACCCTCTTCCCCTTTGGATAATTTACCATCACACGATTGACCCAGGACGGAATAATGAATTGGAGTAAGCATTCGCGCAAATGTCTGTTTTTGAATGAGACCCGAGATATCCATTTTACAACAAAGGTCCTCAACAGATCTTCTTATCTGTCCTATGAGCTTTCTGCACACGTCGCTTTGCGTATTTGAATTTTCAACCTATTCGAGATCGAATTTTTACTTGAATTCCTATTTTGCTGAGATGTTCAATCTTATGTTCACCGTTTTGTGGTGCATATTTTCTTAGTTTTCCTGAAGGTTTGTTTGGAAATACCCAAATTCCTGTGCAGTTAGCTATTAGTTATCATCCTGATTTTCTATTTTAGAACCGCTCAGTTATGTTTGAGGTCGTTAAATCGTTGTGGAGTTAGGAATAATCTATCCCTTTTTAGCTATAGTAGGAGTTGAATGTTTTCTGTCTTTTTTGCTAAAACCGCGCTCTGGATTGTACCTTTTCCGATTAAAAAAATCAGAGAGAACAACCTCACATCGGATTTGTGACTACTCGGGTTTCTATTCTTCATGTTAGTAAAACTATACTCCTTTTGAACTTTATCTCTGACCTACAATAGCTGAAGGACTCAACTTTGGAGAGAATCGTCTACTGGATATTTTTACTGATCCGCCTGTCAGAGCGACTGATTCATCTGGCAACCTGACAACGCGGAAATTTTAGCAAAAAAGCCATTTGGCAAAAAAGCCACAATCAAAAGTATTTATTATTCCAAAATGCAATAGTTAATACTCATCTAGGAAAAACATCCTCAAAATGGAATTTCATTCGCTCATGAACTTCGGTTACCGCGAGTTACTCTTAGTTTTTCTTTTTTTTTAAACTTCAGTCTCATGGAGAACAAATATTGCACCCTTCAACTCCGAGAGGATTATGTAGGCTGCACGTCGGCTGAAAATCTAACTTGATATTTTTCAAGGAAAGAGTTGGATCCTGGCGGATGTTGATTTTCTTTAATTTCTATGGTAGGCCTTTCTTGTGAACATGAAAGGGCCTTTTGCTAGGCCTCACCTCTTCCTAAAGAACTCCAAAATGACTTCGAACAAAGTATCACTTTCGCCTCTATGGTGTCTGGTTAGCGCTCTGGTGAAAATGATCAGTTGACCCAAGTTTGTGTGACTACGTAAATATTCCTTAACCACTGTTCAGTTGTGCAACCTTTGAGTGCTTGGAGGCATCGTCCAGCCTCAGAATCGTTCTCTGGGATTTTCGGATGAAAAGAAAGTTCAGGAGCTCCTATTTATACTGATGTACGTGATTCTCTTCGAAATTGCCGAGTAACCACTTTTCGAGCCATATCTTTTGGGGAGCTTGTGGGCGGAGCTAGGGCGAGACTGAAGCGTTTCCTCGTCATATGCTCCTTTGCTGGTCAGCGCACCTCATGTTTGGTAAAGAGTGGATGATGAGGAAGCTTCACTATGAGTAGGCATTCCTTCAGAAAGCGTGTTTTTGGAAGTGCATAGTTCAGGAAACTCGTCCTGCTGCCTTGACCCCGCCCACGAGCTCCCTAGAAGTTAGGGCTCAAGAACGGGTTTTTGACAGCCTTGCAAGGAATTACGTATACCGTTGTGATCAGGAGCCTCTGGCAATACTTTTCTTATGGGGATCCCAAACATGATTCTGACATGGGATGGTGCCTTTGACGGCTGTGACATTGGCCTTGGGCCTGTGACATACATACGAATGAATGACCTCACGGTGATTTATTAGAACGAATTAATCTACTGGGCCAGGAATAGGCCTGTGGCTTACAATCTCTCACATATGCAAGCGTTAAGATCCACATCTGCCGGGAAAAACTCTTGTTCAGTGTAATTTTCATGTTCATTGTGCTTCAATGTGTCCAGCTGTGGTTTTTGCGCGTGTCACAAGTGTACTGTCCCAGATGTGGCCGGAGGTGCTACAAGCCGAGCACCGCATGGGCGACCATCAGTTCATAGTTTGTTCAGCCAGCTGGAGCTAGACGATCAAGGAGCGAGCAGTGTGTGGGTGATGCATGTTTGTTTTATTTTTGGTTCAGTTACCCAATCTCGACTAAAAATTCCGCCGCATATGTGGGAAGATTTCAAAGAAAAGCTATCGCTACGTTATATCGCAGAAGCGTTGTATTACGAGCGGATTTACACTAGTACTCTGCGCGTTTTTCCCACACAGAGTGTTGACGATTGCGACGATGGCGCGAGGAAACGGCCGCGCTGCGTGCCAGCGATGCCTCTTTCTTTTCGTTCGTTGCCCCCTCAACTCAACGGAGGAGTCAGATACTCCAAGAATCCAGTTTTACGCGCCACGCCACGGCACTGCTGCGAGCGTCGCCCGCAGATCCCATTGCGCAGCGCCATCGCCTCGTCGCCGCGACCCTCACCCTCTGGCTGCCAACGACCGATCCTCGCTGAGTGCCATATTCTGACGGCTGACCCCAGCGACCTGTACAGCGCGGCAAAATGATGCGAGAACTACAAAATCGATTTGATCAACAGAGTCTTTACAGCTCGAAGAGAAGCCTTGGACCGAGTCAAGCACATTCCTACAATGATGTGGTGAGTGCAAGGGTTTTTGAGCGTTTCCTTTTGTTCTTTTCTTCTTTACTGTAGCTATTCGATCATGGTATTTTTCGAAAAAATATTTTCTTTAAATTTTGTTTTTGCTCACCTACTTCACCTTTTTTCTGCGGTGAACGCTAATTAAGTTTCTTTATTTCAACTCTTAGTCTGTTTCAGTCATTGTAGTGAAATGTTTGCCAAAAGCAGAAATATTCAGATACCTCAGTTCTATAAGGTTTTTTTTTTGGATTCAGGGGTTTCCATAGAAGCCCTGGATCCGTAATAAGTTCATAGATACCATTTGAACTTGATATGATTGACTTTTCTTTTGGTATTTTGCTAGGTATAGTATTTTCTCCTGATTTCTTGGAGCATCTGACCTATTTTTCCACTCATTTTGTCGCCTTCTTATTTTTGACTTTCTTGGTATATTTTATCCTTTCTCAGGTGCTCTATCTTTTTTGTGCATCTTAATCTAGTTGGTATAAGTTTCATCAGAAATTTCTGGATTGATCCTTGAATTTCGTGGATAGCATTTTCTTGAGCTTTCTGCTTTTTTATTTATTCTACTCATGCCATTGCTTCTAATCATCCCTCTCGAGGCTATTTTAACTCTGGAACTTTACTTCACATGAAAAAAGACATGTGGTTAGATCCTGGCCTGGCTTGGATAGTTTTATGCTTAATGCAACGAAAATTTCATTTCTTCCAGGTTATTTTTGCATATCTGCATTTCTAGACCCGTCTTTCACCATAAAAACTTCACTTCCGGGTGTTTCACTACTTTCTCTACTGTTTCTCTAAATTCTTCCCTTGTTTTTCTAAATAAACGTGTTCCAGAAATTGTAGGAAAACCCTCTCAGCTACTTCTTGTTGGTTCTCCTTCATTTTCATTGTTTCGATGTTTTGTTGTTGTCATCCTATTTGTTAAAGATGTGTTCAACTCTCCTACTCAGGCTTTGTCTAGATGTCTCACTATTAAGTGAACCAAAGGTGAGACACCTAGTCAAAAGTAATGTAAAGACAACATAGAAATCAACTAGTTTCCTGCAATAGTCTTTTACAGTACCTTCTTTAGTGGGGCACTCAGGATAATGTGGTCCACTAGCAGAATTTTCATGACCCACTGGCGATATGCTTACAAATTCACACGGGGATGCGTTCTGAAAAAGTTGTTGTTTGCATGAGCAATAAGCATTGAAAGGGCATCTGGTGACGGTAGCGTTAACTGGTTTGCTGTTAGTTCTGTAGAAGAAATATTAATCTTTGTGTAAATGGTTCTTCAATGGTTCGCTGCTGCTTTTTAGAACAGTTCAGCTTATGATATGGTACAGACTGCCACTGGTTCTCCAGGATAACCTTCCTAAGCAGCGGTTTGGCGGGTTCAACTTCAACCCTTTCCTTTTGGTATTTGCTTGGCTACACCACTGCTCTATTTTTAATATGCATGGAATCCAATCGGAGCAACGTGTTTGACCGAAAGTGCAGGAAAGCGGGAACATTCGCCATTCAGGTTCTATTCGTTGAGAAGCTTGAGCCAACACAAGGATTGCGCGGGCGGTGAATGTTGCTAACGAGGCGTATTGTTTGACGAAAAGTTTTTACGAGCACTGCCTGCCGCGTGTTTGCTGAAGAACGTCAGCAGTCAGGGGGTCCTTGGGCGGTGGCACGCCGCGGATCGTTCAACGGAAGAAAACTGTGATAAGCACGGAGCTGTGATTTTTTGAGAATGTGGATTTTTACGTGGAAATTGGGTGGTTACGGGGTTTGGAAGTTTTTTAGTGGTGCTGGAGCATTAGTGGATTCTTACCTTTCCTTATGGGCTACATTTAACGCGTGTGAATTTTTGATGAAATTTCCTGTTCTCCTTAGGAACGTGGTCAGGAACAGGAAAAATTTAAATTGTAGATCGTACTGAAATCAGCCACTAACGCAGGCCGTCAGTTCCTTTCTTTACAACAAAGGTTTGAGAGAAATGTGTGGAACCTTTGATTTCTACTCATTATGCTGCAACGTTACACACAAAAGTCCAAAAATGAACATGAAAGAGGATTTCATTGCAATAACAAACGAATTCTCGCAATATCAGAATCTAAACGGATTTTGATCTACGGTTGCGAATCCATACGGCACACTTTTATCACTAGGTGGTCCATTATTCCATCGGTATTGTGGTTGTTAAAGTGAACATCACGATTATTTTCTCCTCTACTACTGTTCTGGGTCCGTATTCAGGCTACTTTATCCAGTCGGATAAACGCGCACTATTTTAGTGTGCTTTGGGTAATCTGCTATACAATAGAAACATATTCGCGGAGATACGAATCCACTCGTTTCACTGCAGGTTATTTTTATCCGGTCGAGTTCCACATGATAACGATCCGTGATCTACTCCTTCTTCATTTTGGATTTATTCTCACCGAAACACCGCAGTTGAGCCAAGAAATGAGCACGTAGATGGATGAGTTATACTGGATAGCAAAGTGGATAAAAACGACTGGGAATGGATATATACCCGCTATGTTTTCCCTCCCATGGTCAATTAGTATATTGGATACGGCCTCCTGGTCCTATCCGGCTTGGTGGGTTGGGTCCTACAGATTGATGAGGTGTTCGAGTGGGTAAGGTATACTTGTCTTTGACTTTTCCAGCCGGGACTACTCCGAAACTTAGGCCGTTCAATAAAAGATTAATGCGGATCTTGGCCTATGCTCAGAATAGACCATAAATCTCAAAGCAGTGATCATTTTCGAGTGGGTAAGGTATACTTGTCTTTGACTTTTCCAGCCGGGACTACTCCGAAACTTAGGCCGTTCAATAAAAGATTAATGCGGATCTTGGCCTATGCTCAGAATAGACCATAAATCTCAAAGCAGTGATCATTTTAAAAAAATTCGTGACCACTAAACGTTCAATTATATTCCAATTCTGTGCATTGGGCCCTTCTTCAGTAATTCAATGACCTCTTCTGCATTGTTTTTCCAGCGGATTAGCCTTGTTTTTTCTTGGTATTTGCTTTCTTCTGTGTGTTTTACCGCAGTGGAATGTCAATGTTAGGTAATCGCACGAATTACAGTGTTTGTTTGAGATTTTTAATCCTTACTTACAAGCTTACGCATGTGAATTACAGTGCAATCAAGGGGTTAGGTTAGCGCCATCCACTGAATTAATTATCATAACCATAATTTTTTGTGGATCTGTCAAAATATTTCTTTTTCGTTTCCACTTTTGCAGTGAGATTCTTGGGATTCTAATTCTTTCTTAAATCATTGAAGTTCTGCTGCGTTTTTTTCGACCCTGGTTTGTTCATCCGGCTATAGGTTAATTGCCACTAGGTTGGTCTGAAAGTCTTGAACCAACACCTACTTTTCGATCCAAAGTTTTCTGATCTTGGATTGAAATTCATTGGCACTAGAATATAGAAGTGTTCTACCTCATCTCAGCTATAAAAGTTCCCGGATCAGGTTCCAGCCATGTAGAGTAATGTAATGATTGCTTGAAAAGAGTGTAAAATTTAGTGCAAGGCTTTCGGACCAACCTAATTTATTGGTGCTTTCGTTTTTATTTATTTGCTTCTTCGCTCAATCCTCTCTCATTTCATTCTCTCGACTTCTATTTTTCGCAAGTTATTTCAGTAATTATTTGTGGAATTGGCTTTCGGCTTGTCTTTTTGTGGATTTATAAACATGACAGAGAATTGACTGAAAACATAAAAGCAAAGAGGTAAAAACAAAAAAGAACTCGTTTATATTTGTTTACTTATTTATATATGAAGTTACTTGTGTTTATTATTATTATTATTATTATTATTATTATTATTATTATTATTATTATTATTATTATTATTATTATTAATTATTATTATTATTATTATTATTATTATTATTATTATTATTATTAATTATTATTATTATTATTATTATTATTATCTTAGCTATTTTCCTTTATATAAATTTGTACTAATTTGTTTACTGAATGTTTCTTTGGATTATTCCTGAAAATATTGTTCCAGCGAGGCGGCCGCTCACCGTCACGTGATCCCCTCCATGGCGATTCGATGATCGGCACAATGAACAGTGATTACAGCAGTAAGCTCGGCATCTCGACGATCCCGAAAGGTGACTGTGCGCAATGCGGAAAACCAATCATTGGACAGGTGTGGACGAGTTTTCTCGTTGCTGTCGTCATCAGGCTAATTAACTAGTCATTTTGTAGGTCGTAATTGCGTTGGGCAAAATGTGGCATCCAGAACATTACACATGTTGTGAATGTGGATCGGAACTCGGGCACAGAAACTTCTTTGAGAGGTAAGCCTGGGTTTAGAGTTATTGATTACTGTATTGGGATCCATGAAACGGTAATCAATAATCCAACTATGGTTAACATGATTGCTTGTCGTATAGACTACGTAATATTATGAGACGCAGGAAGTGAAAGTTGGCTTGCTGGCCTGATTTCGTTCGGTTATGCGTTCGTGAAACCTAGCCCAATTTGCGAAATTCCTGGATGAGGATGCACTAACGAGATTAACCAGGGTAAACGTGTCGAGGCTTATGGTGAAAGCGGGTAAAATTGGGGATGTTAACATGCTTACCCTGGGTAATCTCAACGGTTATTGCGACCCATCGGCCTCTGCTGGTCGGTTGAGAATGTGAGCATAACAACTTTAATGCGCAGCACTAATACAGAAATAATTTACCCAAGCACCTACTTTACCCCTTGATGATAGGTGCGTAACCCTATTCGAAAGGCGAAATGAGCCGGACTCTTCAGGGGTGGGGTCGGATGGCGGTCAGAGGACGAGGGCATGGGGGAATAGCGGGAGTTCCTGTGATGAAATTTGTTTGCAATTAATAATGCATAGGTTTGAATAATTATGAATATTAATTCTAGAAATTATAACGAGATTTTTCATTTTCCATGTAATTTCGCCCGACCCCCCCCCTCGCCACCCTCCCTCCCCCTCCCTTACAGATAGCCACCTCAGAAGAACCTAATTCATCAGAAAATGTTGTCGATTGATTGTGGAATTATTACAGGAATGGGCGCGCGTACTGTGAAGAGGATTACCATAATCAATTCAGCCCAAGATGTGCAGGATGCAATGGNGATTGATTGTGGAATTATTACAGGAATGGGCGCGCGTACTGTGAAGAGGATTACCATAATCAATTCAGCCCAAGATGTGCAGGATGCAATGGACCAATCAAGGATGTGAGTGGTGTTACGGTAACCTACAGTAATGGGCGAATCGGAAGATTACTCATGCATGAATAGCGTTGGAGTTATTTGTGCTAGCTTTTTTTTTTGAAAAAAAAACATGCGTATTTGTTTATTTGCTTGGTCATATGTGCTAGAGACAGGGCATTTTTTGAATATTCGATTTTTCGAATAAATGATTTTCAAGTTTAAATTCGATCGAATGAAATAATTTAATTTGCTATGGAATCGATTTGCTATGTTTTAGAGGTGTGTAACGGCTCTCGGTCGAAACTACCATCTCCAATGCTTCACATGTGTCGAATGCGGTAGAGAGTTCGGCGACGACGGTTTCCATGAGAAGGTGAGTGGGAGGAGCTTACCCAATTCTTCATTGGAGTATTTATGGCATCATGTTGTTCAGGATGGTCAAACGTATTGCCGCCGTGATTTTTTCCGACTATTCGCCCCGAAATGCAACGGCTGCCAGAACCCCATCACCAGCAATTTTATCACGGCCCTTGGAACTCACTGGCATCCCGAGTGTTTCGTGTGTCAGGTACGGTTGTGTTGCAGTTACTAAATAGTAATTATAAATGTAGAATGTAGTGCATATGTGAAGTAACAAATATGTGTGGTTGTTTTGCTGTAACTAAGAGTGTCTTTACCGAAATGAGCATGAAATTCTTTCGAATAACGGTTTTTCAGCTGCTAAATTACATAAGAGTTTGTTTGGACATTGAGCTGCTGCTTTTCGGGAATTCGTCATTTAGAGTGACGTCTGACAGAAATATCTCATTTTCCTTGAGATTTCCTGCACCTTAGGACTGCACAGCAATAACGACGAAATTCCCAAGAATCAGCAGTTCAATTTTGCCCAAAAGTCGCGCGCCAGTACTAAGATGTTCCGTTGAAGCATTTTTTTCCATTGCGTTCATTCTCGATATTGTGGATTTATGTAGTGGGAATTACCGTTACCATAGTGGGTTGAAAAGTATTAATGGGATTTTACCCCATCCGTGGGAGTTTTTTTTTGCCGCTAATGCTGTGGCCATACTTTTCGAGTGGTATAGCGACCTCAGTCGCTCTGATCGCGCCGACATATGTTTGATACGTATCGATTGGCTACCAGCCACGGCGGCGCCCACAATCGATATGCGTCACGAAGGGAGCTGCACTTCGCCGTCTGCGTTCTCTTCATGCTCTGTGTTCTCTTATTGGTTGTAGTCCTTCTACTACAGGCTACGAGAGAACATGCGAACGTGGATAGGGCGCAGACATAGGGGGAGGCACCCCTGTCCCGCCCCTAGCTCTTATATGAATGGGTGACAAACGTCTCCAAATCGCTGATCGCTTTGCTTTATTGATAGGTGTAAGGTGAAGAAAATTGCGCATGGGAAAGCTGAGCTTGTGCTTACTGATATTGTGGATAGGGTGTGTATCATCGTGAGGGAGAAAGGGGCGTAACAACACGACTCTGATTGGCGCATTTTGGCCGCCCGTCACGCCCACCTGTTTGAACTCGACCGGCGTCAACTCCGTAATGCATGGTCTATTTGTGCTTGGCGCCGTGCAAGTTCAAGCAGGTGGGCGTGACGGGTGGTCATAACGCACCAATCAAAGTCGTCTAGTTACGCCCCCATTTCCCCTCACGATGAAACACACCCTTGTAGATATACTCCATGTCGAGTATAAACTCTGAATCGCCATCGCTGAGATGCACTGAATTTGATAGCTATGGATTGGCAACAAGGTCAGCAGAAAATCGATACGCATCAAAACTGATGTCACCTGAGTAATGGCGACACTGGGTGCTATACCGATGATGGCGATGGGCTTAGAGTACGTTCGGATTGCTTTTTTTTGCGTTTTTTATGGACTCGTTGAGAGTGGGCGGAGCTCTTTCTTCATCATTGGTTGGAGGGAATTAATGATGATGCACGACTTTTGGGACACTATTATAACTTGAGTTAGACTAAAACTTAGTCCTATCTAAGCTGTCCATCTAAACTGTGTTGTCGTTGTGTGAGTGTGCGTGGAGTGTTTCATTTCACTGCAGATGTGTGGTGCTTCATTTGCCGGCGGAACGTTCTTCGACGACGGAGGTCAACCGCTTTGCGAGACGCACTACCATGAACGTCGCGGCTCGTTGTGTCATGAGTGCCGTCAGCCGATCTCGGGCCGATGTGTGACGGCGATCGGACGCAAATTCCATCCGGAACACTTCAGATGCTCGTACTGTAACAGACAACTCACGAAAGGCACATTCAAGGAGGTGGATCGACGTCCGTTCTGCCATAAGTGCTATAATAATACCTACGCGTTGACATAACTGGCTTTATCAGCCTTTCTTGGTTTTGTTAATCGAAGCGCGATGACGTCACACCGTAGATGAGAGCTTACTCGCTTAGGATTTTGTTTGTAAAAGTCAGCTAGTTTTGTTAATTGTTAGAGCGCAGAGAAGCAGAGTGTGCTCGTAGGAATCTGTGAGCTGGTCAGAGTCAGACGACCAGAGTCAGATTGTTGAAGTGACGAAGAGATACGCCATGACATTTCGAGCGTGTTTCATTGTGAGGGAAGAAGGGACGTGACCAGGCAACTGTGATTGGCGCACTCGAGCCGCTCGTCACGCCCACTTGTTTGACTCATACGGCGCTGAGCACAAATAGACCATGTATTATGGGATTGACGCCGTTCGAGTTCAAACAGGTGGGCGTGGCGAGCCGGCCCGGGTGCGCCAATCAGAGTCGCCTAGCCACGCCCCCTTTCCCTCACGATGACACACACGCTAACATTTTTGTCAATAGTTCTACGCAGTCATCGTGAAAATGCCCATACTCTCTCGTGAAGACAAGTTAGGCGCGTTCCTCTGCGTCTCTGACGCGACCATAGACGCGCGCGAGCTCTAGCTGTCTGACTCTGTCTGGTGTGAGCTGAATTTGAGGTAGAGCAACAAAACTACTTCCATGAATGCATATCCTTGCATAAAATTGCATTTGGCAACCTGCCAGACTCATATGTCTGCAGCTGTGGTCTGCAAAATGGCAGAAGCAAGCTTTTTATTCCATAAAAAGTGGAAATTTCTGTCCTGAGGTCAAATGGGTGTTAGTAATTTGTCTGCGAGAACTGGTCCCTTACTTGTCCACGCCCCCAAAAACACCTATCTATGGCCAGGAAATCCATCAGAGTCGAAAAAAAAACGAACAAATTTCATGCCATCCAGCGGGAGCGTGTCCTTGCAAGGGGTATAAACGCAGACATAGCTGCAGCTCTGCTTCTTTGTGCTCTGACTTTGAATTTTTGTGAAAGATGGGTAGAGACATCACTTTCAAGCGGCTTAGTGTTACACTTATGTCAGTATAGTTCGCTTACTTGATGAAATCTTCACTTTTACTAATTTTTCTTAACTGCAGTTACCTTCAACACTTACTAGTATACTCTTGTAATTCTGAGTTAGTCTCACAAAATGTGTCTAGTAAATAGAAACGTTTTGGCAGGGAACGTGCCCAAACTGTTCCCTGATTGGCTAAGTGGTCAGCAATGCTCCGCCCATTTCTCTCGCTTGAAAAGCATGATTTGTGAGATCAGCTGTAGGTTTTATACGTATTGATTGGTACGCTTTTTTTTTTCTTCACCATGTCATTACATTTGTTTGCTCTGTGTTTCGCATATCTTCCGAATGTTTACCATTTTTCTTACATAGTTGTGCATTAACCGGACGAGTTATTGATCGATCGATTTTTTTTCGTTTATGTTTTGTTGTCGATGTTTGTGCTCAATTTGGAATGGTTCAGTTAGTAGTGACGTCATTCTCTTACCGCCTTGGTTCGGTGCTGTGAGCCTTATCACTTGATTACCTATTTTAATGCGATCCGCTTCTGTCGATATTGCCGTTTGCCAGCGCAAGAGCGCAGACGACGAGAGCATCCGTTGTCTGCGTCTCTGCGTTGCGGCGCGGCTCGAGACCTAACATCGTCTAGCACGCAATCATCGTCTTTTTCATTGATTAATTCAGGGCGATGATCACTTTGCTCGCATGTGCCCAATGAGTGTAACGTACTTCGAAGAGGAGGAGACTTATTGATTGATTGATTTTTGTCCCATAAATCAGTCGCATATCATCAAAATGTAAAGCAGTATAGGGTGAACATAGTGAGTGATCCCTGTTCTATTCTCGAATATTTCATGTTTTATGTTCTTCTGCAGGTTGTAATAAAAATATGCTACCTTGTACGCGAGTTCACGATTTGTCACATTTTAAAAGGTGTGGGTAGGCCCCGCCCACCCGATTATTTTCCGAAAATTTGGTAATGGCCATCAAGACTTTTGTAGGATGTCAGGTGTCCCGTAGGTTGCGCATGTATAAGTACAGTGAACTCCAAACGGCCGTAGACAAGGGGCGGGACCGTGCGCGGCGTTCTCAGGCAGAGACACAGGGGACTCTGCATGCTGGCTCTGGTTGTCTGCTGCAACGTGGCGCTCGAGGCAGAAGCAGACAACCAGAGCCAGTATGCAGAGTCCCCTGTGTCTCTGCCCAAAAATGCCGCGCGCGGTCCCCTTGTCTGCGGCCTTTGGAGTTCACTGTCGTGATCGCTGCAGAATAGTTTCTTCTTCTCAAGTTGATGTCCGTAGTACAATGGTGTTGTGCCCTGGGACATTTGGAACGCTCACGTGAAGTCCGGACATTTGGCACGAACTACACTTTTGGGACATTTTCTGCCAGAATTTCCTCTTCTGTACTGTAACGTAGCAGATAGGATAAATGAGTGCCAAGAACAAGTTTTTGATTAAAACTTCATTAAACTCTAGCCTTTGTTTTAGATATATATCGTAACGGATCGATAAATTATCGATTTTTCAGTTCGTCTTTTCCTTTTGTAGTCGCAGAAATAGGCTGTATATAGTCAAGTCCATGATGCTGCCAAATGTTCCAAGCAATGGTATAAATGCCGTCTTCGACCCTGAAAATAATTGCGTGGGCGTGGCTTATTTGCATCACAAATAAGGACAGTTTATACTAGATGCATGGTCGAATGCGTGCGCGTGACGCACGATTGTCTTACGCATGTAGTATAAACAGAAATCAGAAATAACTTACCGATATAAAATGCAATAATTGTTATAGCAATATCCAGGATGATGTGGATTACCTGAAATACAGGTTGGTGTGCGATGATTGGTTAAACAGTGGGACGCTCACGCCCCCGAAACAGAATTAACGTACCAGCAATATGACACAGATACGCCGAAACTTAAGACCTGCAAACAGAACACTGCCTATCTTCAGTAGAACAATAGCAGTAGAGGTGATATATTGTAGAAAAGAGAGAGCCAACGCAGCAATGGTGTCTGAAAAAAAGGACTCTACAAGCCATGCCACGCCCACTGCGGGTAGGACACGCCCACTCACGCAAAATGAACATCATTTCTCCCGCTTCTAACAATTTCAATAACTTTAACTGGTTTTTGCACCTAATAAAATCTGCTGATATCGACCTGCGTCTACCCACGGACAAGCCACGCCCCTAGATATGGGAAGGCCACGCCCCTTGGGCATACTTCTCGTAAACTTGGGAGCATAGCGCATCAGGTTCATAGCATTAGATCACTAACGATTTTCTTCAAAGTCACCCCTTCTCAATGGCGTCGAATTTTTCACCGAGTACAAATCTACCCATCGTGAGATGTTGGTCCCAGCACGAAAACGGCTACTGTAGCAAAAGTTGTTTAACAATGGACAACTATTTTACAGAATACACGGCCAGTCGACTGTCAAAAGCAAAAGCTCAAAGTATCTTGTGTACAAATATCTGTCAAGGATATCAATCTATCTAAGCATTGCGTATATTTCGAAGTGGTCTGCGAGCGCACCGCATGCCATGACGCGTGGCGTTCTGCTGGCAGCGCTCCAGCAGACAGCCAGCTGTGTATCGATCGCCAGCTCGCGTCATGGTGAGCGGTGCGCCCGCACGCCACCACGAAATACACACACCATACCTATCGATCCATCGATGAGTTGAATTTTAGAAAGATCGATCGATTATCGATTGACGCGTTGATGAATGAAACACACGTACCACTAAGAACTATGCCCATATAGCTGGCTTTCACAATGGTGTAGAGGAAAGTAAGTACACTGATCGCAATGAATACGAGGCTACCACATCGACTATGAGCTTCGGCTGATGAACGCAACGAGACTCTAAGACTCTGGAAATCCATGACGTTGAGGTACTGCTGCAGTACTGATGACGTCCGTATGTACGTACCCGAAGCGACATGAAGTGCGGGAATGAGGCTCACTTCACCAAGATATCACTGTGATGGGATATCAGTACTGATGAATGTTGGTAATGATTCGGTTGTATCAGGGGGTGAGGGCCATCGTGATGCAAAGAGGGCGGTGACATCATCATTATCGGCTCTATCATCAATTAGCATGATGGAACAATTACTGTATACTCGATGCCAGCGTTTGAAAAGCAGAGATTGTATAGCAGATGGAATAAAAAATATTAGTTGTTGTGCTATAAAAGAATTTGGCTGAATAAACACGTGATAGTTATCTACAACTTCAACGACTGTCCCTGAGTGATTACCAGTGACGAGAAGTAATAAATAGTCGACAGACAGGACTTCTATTTATTTGGTGTTTGTCTACGCTAGCACTAGGGTGTTGATCGAATAATGTGTTAGATGCATTCGATATTCGGATATTCGATTTCGAATAAATCGACGAAATGAAATATTCAGGGAAAGGAGCGTCCTACACTTTTGAAAGGAAGAAAATAAGGGCTGTTCAACTTTGTGTTTTTGGAATATTCGATTTTTTGGGTGAATTTTTGAAGTGTTAGTAAAATTAATTAGATTTATTCGAATTTTGTTCGGTCGGTACTGTTATGTAAGTACGCCGTTAGTGTAATCTGAAGAAGGGAATCCGTTTTCGCAGAAAGAGGTTCGTTTTATAGGAGGATTCCAAGTGTTTAGGTTCTTCCAGAGCTGAATATGTATTATAGTTAGCAGAAAATTAAAAAAAAAATACAAAAATCAAGTAATAAGTGCTGTTTGATGTGATTACAAAGAAAACTTTATGGAAACCATTATGTGATTATTTGACTAAAAAAACAGTGCTCGCTCCCAAGAATGTGTCGCAAAAATTTTCGAAATTGATCAGAAAATTTGCATCAGCTTATTTTTCTCCACATATTCTTACTACTTTTTTAAACGTTTATCATCGGACACTTAACTTTTTCCCTACGGTTCAGTGGATTTTTTTTCTGAAACAGCTCTATTTCTGGAATTCAGAGTGTTAAGTTCGTTAAAGTTGCCGAGACGTCACCCTCTCCTCGTCCCCCCCACTCTAAAGAAAATTCTCTGCATCCTCCACTGAACCGTAGGGCAGGAGAGGTTAAACTATAAGTATGTATGTATACAAATAAGCTCAGTCTGTATAAACATATACGAGTCGTACTACAATAGACTCTACAAGGAAGCCATTGGTAGTTGTGTTGAGTTCGGTTAAATCCATAGATCGCTGGATTGGAAAAAAGATGGGGTTCGTGAATTCAGGATGACTAGCAACTTGTTGAACTATCAGCTGCTTTTTCTCGAGGAATTTCGGGGACATCAAGGGCATCTTCTTCGAAATTTCCAAGAATTTTCCTGTAGGTGAGAAATTTTCCGGAAAAAATACGTGTATTCAAATTGGCATTCAGGTTGGTATTCAGGTTTTTTGCTCCTTTCCCTCACTCGGGGAACTTATTGCTAGTATTATTATCCGGAAAACGAATAAGATTATTCACATCCATGGGGAATTGATATTTCTTAAAGTGTCAAGTGGACCATTCAGACGAAAAGCTAACATATTAAACTATTTGAAATTCGAATTTCCGTGATTATTCGGGCAGAATTCAAATAACTGCTGAATATTCGAGAAATTGCTTCGATCCATACTCCTGTCTAGGACATAGGATATCATGATAACATGTCAGTGCCTAAGGTCATAGCGTACCTTTGCTGAGGCACGACAGATGACCCAGCGTCAGAGTTCTGAGGTGCGAAGTGCCAATGTCGTGACATTGTCAGCGCCTGGGGGAAAATCTCAGTGCCGGCGGTAGGCGGGAATTCGGATAACTGGTATAAATATCACTCGAAAAGGTACATATTCACAGTTCCTTCATTCCTCGGCTACTCGATACACCCCTCTGTATTCTCGTCCACCCTCTCTAACCCCCTTCCCCGTATTCTTCTAGACCCCTAAACCCTTCAATATTTCTAGTTCTTCCTGCCCCCACCCCCACCCCCTCCATCGTAGGATCTCATGTGATACCAGACAGGATTTCACCGGGTGTTCCTATGATGGATGGATGGATGGATGGTTGCTGAAGAACTCGCTGCAGAATTCGCAGGTGAAGCTTACGGAGACTTCACCGGGTGTTTTGCAGTGAGTTCTCGAGGAGAATCCATGATTCCTATGGTATCAATAGGGACTCGCTGCAGTACACCTCGTTGAAGCAGTACAGGACTTCACCGGGTATCCTGCAGTGGGTACCACACTGTGGCATGAGAAAATCCCATTAAACCCGGTAATCTAGCACAACCATGGATCTCCTACATAAAAAGGATGCAAGATTAGAGAAAAGATTCAGAGACCTTGATGGTATTGTTCATTTATACGAATTTCTTTATATACTGCACCCCGATATTCAATAGTCATCTTAAAAATAGTGTTATAATGATAAAGTCGTATAGTATTTTTAATGTTGAAGAGCTGGTTGACGAGGAATTGCTTGAGCTCGTTGATGGTGGAGTCGTTTAAGAAGTGGTCGATAACTACAGAAACGGACGTAGATTACTCATGTCACCCTAAACCTGCATCACCCGAGATCCACTGATCCGATAGGGTCTTTGAGGCCTGAAACGTACACAAATTTATATCTATTTGAAAAAACACATTCCCTTCTCATGTAGTGAGATCTGGCACCAGTGCTGCCAAAGGCACTTAACACTCGGCTCACACCTCTAATTAGCCGGCTGTCAGGGTGAGAAACGCAACGGGACCGGCGAAGTCTAGTGATAATCTAACGCTCCCTACGCGTTGAGAAAATACCATAGTTGCGAACAGTAACGAGGTTCTTCGGTCCTGAGACGATTGCTCATTGTGTGGATCCCGCAACGAAGGCGACCTCTGTCGAAGCAAAGCCAAAAAACGTTACACATAAGGCTAAACAGTCGGAGGCGCTTCACGTCAGTTCCTTTCGTGGGACGGTAGGTCCATTTCTGGTAGATTGTCTCCGGTACGTTTATCAGGGGTTGTCTCCGGTACGTTTGTCTACAGATCCTGATTCCAGTTGCTGGATCAAAGCGGAAGTCGGCAAAACCGTGAAAACCTAGCAGAAATGGGGACGACAGGTATGTTTTTACATATTTTGTACGGTGGACAAGAAGAGTTCATCTCTTTGAAGAAGTTAGAATAAAGCTACAGTGAAGGTCAGGTGTTAGTGCACCGCTGGTAAGCACCGCTGGCCGCGCCGCATCACTTGTTGACAGACGTTGATACGCGTTATCCCAAATGTTGATCCTTTGAGTTAAATCGTATCATCTGGTTTAACAGGTCATGCGGCGCAACGCCCATAACCAACGGTACAAAACACGATTGGCCTTCACTGTATACAGTGAACTCCAAACGGCCGTGGACAAAATGCGGGAAAGCGCCGCGGCGTTCTTGGGCAGAGACACATGGGCTGTGCCTGCTAGCTCTGGTATCTCTACCCAGGAACACCGCGCCGCGGTCCCACCGCTTGTCTACGACCGTTTGGAGTTTACTGTTTATAGTAGAGTCGTTTTCACAGTGCATTTCCAGCTGCTTTCCTGAACATGCAGCTCTATGAGACCCTTGCGAATTTTTTCCTTTTCCAGAAAAACATGAAGAGCCCAACGATTTGGAAGGCGACCTATGTGCGAACTGCTCAACTTCCAAAAATGATGTTAGGCAGGTTAGTGCGAATAGAAGAGTTTGATTAAAGCAATTCAGTGTGAGAAGTTTTTGGAAAAGAAAATTGGGAACTGTAAGCCACGAATGGCCCTGCGGACTGAATCAGGCCAATTTTCGCAACGCTTCCCTTCACTCTTGTCATGGCCAATTTTAAGAATGTCAATGGGGCAATTCATACCAGGTGCGACTAATCAGGCACAGGCATCCATTTGCGAAAGATTTTCCATGAAGACCGGTCAACGCTGCATGAAATTCTCAATGAAAAGAACGCGCGGCTCTCGCGAGGCCGTCGGCGCGTGCGTCTGAGCTGCGACTGCGATGCGACTAGCCCCTATTCTTCATCATATGGACGCGCGCGCGCGCCACTGATTGGAGAAAAATCCATTCCACGACCAGATAATGTCAGTCACCACGATGGTTGGGTTTTTTTCCTCTAAACTCATCCCTTCAGGAACTTAAGAAACCACCTGCAGCTGTAGAAAGCCATGAAGCACCACTTAAGCGGAAGCGTAAGTGTCCCTAAAAGTGTTTCGCATGTCTATAATTGTCGTTCTTCTATGACTGAAATGTTCTTTCAGTTCGCTCAAATGAACGAGCAAATTGCCCTAAAAACACCTGTGAATGTCCTGGATGTGGCCTTCCGACTGCCTGTCGAGCTGAAGTCGCGCCAGCCGAAACAATTCTCATGAAAGAGGAAGTCGATGAAGTTGATCCAAATATTCAAAAAGAAGACAAAGCAAAAGCTGGGAGGTTGCAACACCATAGGTCGAGGAACTCTAGATGGTGTAGAAATCGCCGCAAGCGAGCATTTTTTCTAACAGAAGGTTTAGACAGTTATTTATTTGAACAAAATATTCGTGAATTTGATGGTTGGAGAAATGGTTTTTTCTCTAGAGACTACAGCAAAGTCTTACCATTCTGAGAAACAGGAAGAATCTGAAAATTCCTCAACTACGCCACAGTATTTCGAAAACGGCGAGGAACAAAACGTGAAATTCAGGGTGGGGACTTTCTCTTTACTTCTTTGTTTTCATCACTTACATGAATGCCTGTATAGAAGACTTCATTGGTCTGGACCAACTCGCGCGCGCCCCACTGCAGATTGTTATCACAGAAAAGAGAATGAAAACGCTGAAATCAGTAGATGCAACGCGTGCGAGAGGGTGTGGACCAGTGAAGTTGTTTCTTATATACTCACCCCATTTTTCGTCCAACTCAATCAACAATTAAGCTTCCTGCTATATTTTTATGTTAATGAAGGAAAGATGTCAGGAGCGCGGTGTAACTCTGGCAGTTTCGTTTCTTTGACTTCGGTATTGTACGTTTCATGTTGGGTTATCTGCTAACTATCTTTATAAGCAGTACAAATCTTTTCATGGGATTGCGATACATCTCTTTTGGCCCTACGGTTTTTTTTGTGAAGAAGTGGAGTTTACACTCACCAGAATAGGTGCTGAGAAAAGTGGGTGATTCAGGATCGTTGCAACTACGCTCATTCCAAGAAAGTACTTGCCTCCGGCATCCACCGACCGTCTGCTAAGCCGCGCCGCGCCTCCTATGCATTATCATACGTGGTGCGACGTGGCTCAGTAGACGCGCAGTTTAGCGGGAGGCAAGTATTTTTTGGAAAGACTATACATAGAATTCTTCTCGAAGAGATAGGCGGATTCCGTGACTGCGGAATCGCGGCGTAACCTGAACGAGAGTTGTGGAGAGAACGTGCTCCATGCGAGAGGGTCAAGTAGGTCTCTCCGCGATTCGGCAGCTGCGACGTTGTGAAACCGCACGCACAATCTGTCTATCTTTTCGGGAAGGACTGTACTATATATGATTGTCATACCATGTTCCTTCCAGCTTGAGTTATCCGTGGAGGACTATTGTCGGACATTGGCTGATTGTTTCCGTCACAACGAGAAGCTTCGCGACATCAGGAATAAAGGGTATGTGGAACATGGACTTTTTTGAACAATCAACAATCGATTTACAGTTTACTACTTCGTTTGTTTTGGCTAGAATGACTAAAACGACATCAGCTTTTGCCTCCCAGATGTTTGTACTTCGTAAAATGGTTGTTTACTGTCTGTTTCACTAATCTTGCGTATTGGACGAGGTCCAAGCTGAGGCGAGTTCCGCCATGTTGCATTGGTTGGCTCACGTCCATCATGATAAGGAGAAATATGATGACGCAGCTGGACTTACCTCATTGGTCTCTATATCTCCATCCCTCAATTTTTGGCTCATTCATGTACTGATAATCGCGATTATGTGGCTGCTCGCGTTTGGTCTGCCGATAAATGAATATGTAATTTCCGGAATTATTTGCCCGGTGTTATCTTTTTCTCCCGTTTTGCTCCAGTGCTTCTCGTGATGTACGTCCAGGAAACATCTAGATTCTAGGTTCCCCGCAATATATATCCTTCCTTATGTATCTTTTATACACTTCAACAGATACACTTAGTAAGCTGAAAAATGTATTGTGCATCTAGTGGTTGATTAACAGCATCCACAACAACTCTTTGTGACAACCTGGTTACCCTTCAAGAGGAATACCTCTAGTGGTATCCTAGCTGTGAGAATACACTACGTAGATACGTACACCACGACGACGATTGTATCGAAATGTTAGGCAATAAATAATGTTCCTTTGTAGCAATTTAGCTTGACAGGAGAAAGTTTAACGAACACTACGCAGATTTAGGCGCTATGAGTATACCCGGAACCTATTGCTGCAAAGATCGTTACCAACCGACTGGTGGTGATGTCGTCCCAAGAGTTCGGAACACTGAAGATGTTTGGCCTTTATTTGCTTTCGAAAATCATGCACATTGAATGTGAACTAACAGTGAGGATGGCACTGTATTATATTATTCGATACTTTGTCGATAAGCTTCGGTTACTAACGTAGAATTGGCTCTCACAGCGTAGATGTGGTTCTTTCGATATTTTTTCGCAGAAGAGTTTCGTGTTAAGTTTTTTGTTTGTCATTTTGTCATCTTTACCGCACTTCCTTTATGCACCGCAGATTCTAACTCTCTCGTAATTTTGATTTTTTCGAGCCTCTTCCCATAACTCAACACTCCAGTTTTGAAAGAATTGCTAATGCTTTCTTCGTTGTTTCTCAAACATTAACGGACTTGTAATTGTGAAGAGTATGTAGTGTACATTGCCTAAGTTAGCGTAATACATTTGTTGTTGTGATTTTTCGTTGCCCACTTGAAGTATGGTCTGGCAGCCCACAGAGGGCCCATGATCTGACATTGTCCGCAACTACCACCACACTTGTTTCCAGCGATAGGAGAACGCTACAGAGTCCCTTATGAAGGGGATAGATGCAGCACGCCAAAATAGAAGGAATGTCACCAAATTCACATCAAAACCTAGTGAAGTAGGCTTAGAAATCAGACGTAATTTCGGACAAAGTCGGATCATGGGCCCTCTGTATGCTACCAGACTATAAATATGTGAGAAGTTCAATTTTGTGAAGATATTTGGAGAATAAAATTAGCTTTCTGCATTTGTGAATTGTAATAAGTACACATCTTCCAGTAATCTACAGTAATTTTGAACAGTTCACAGCTTTGAAATTTAAGGGACTGATGTGCTGCTTGCTCTAACAAAAGCTGTTTTTATATAACAGCTTTTGGCTTATAACGTCCGCGTCGCCGCAGCCGAGGTGACATTGAATTTGATGGGCATGCAGCATTACACCTGGGAAGGGTGGTGCGGCTAAGTTTTGCGAGTTGTCAGTCCACCCAGTTAGCCAATAAGAGCCTGTCCGCGCCGTCCATTCCAGGTATAATGTCCTACACCCGAATTTGATACTTTTGTTGACGGCTCGTTCTGGAGCTACCACATTTAGCCCCGCCTAAGTTCGAGTATAGTCGATGTCTTTAGTTATGGCAGTGTTAGGTGCTATACTCCATGTGGAGAGTAGCGATAGCTTTGCCTCACATGTACATATAGTGCGCGTCAAAACCACGCTCACCCTAAGCGTTATTTATAGTGCGTCGGAATCCGATGCGGTCGGATAACAAAAGATACGTATTGATCCTCGTCGGAGTCCGACAGACGATGATCGATACTTATCTTTTGTTATCCGTTCGCATCGGACTCCGACGAACTATAAATGAAGCTCTAGAAATCAGTCGTTTCGGGCGAGGATAAAAATATCCCGAGAGATGGCGTTCACCCTCGTTTTCAGCGTGCTTAAAACCCCGAAAACCTCCGCTAGGTCTTTTTTAGGTGATCCTCCAATTTTTACCTCTTACTTCCCCAAGAATCCATATAATAATGCAAAATTCAGCTAGGAAAATCGTGGCCTGACTTCATCTTTCACCAATGAACAGCATCAAACATGAGCAAATCTTGGATTTTAGCGAGCACTCAAAATATCAGGATAGAATTATGCTCCAAAATCCAAGTATGGTCTGGTAGCGCACACAGGGCCCATGATCTGACACTGTCCGCAACTACGACCACACTTGTTTCCAGCGATAGGAGAACGCCACAGAATTCCTTTTGAAGGAGATGGATGCAGCACGCCAAAATAGAGGGAATGATACCAAATTCACATCAAAACATAATGAAGTAGGCTTAGAAATCAAGCGGACGTAGTTGCGGACAATGTCAGATCATGGGCCCTGTGTGTGCTACCAGACTATACAGCATATTTTGCTTCTTACCATCTCCCAGGAGACATACTCCTTCTAAGGCTCGAATAAACTTTGCTTTCTTCCTCAATTATGTGAACTTTTTCGTTACATCTTCTCTTCTAGTTACAGCATCTCGGCCAATTTCACTGATTTTTTTCTCCCTGTTTGTTATTTGGTTGTCGTTTGGAATCGAATTCCTAGAGTGATCCTATTCTATGGTGAGTAGTTGTGGCCATTGTTATTAAAATCGCAAGACTCTTTCAGATGCGTTCAACGTCTTGCCACACGGCATTAAGGGTGTGGAGTGTTATACCTGGAAAAAGCGGCGCGGTCGGGTTCTGTGATTGCTCGATCGGTCCAACTGGCCAATCACGGAGCAGCGCCAATCCCCACATTCCAGGTATAACGTCCTATAGCCCAGTACTGTTAGTGCTTTCATTGTTCCAGTGACATTGCATTCAATCTGAGGAGTAAGGTCTGACGATGTCGTGTGCAGCAATGATGGCATAAAAAGTCATAATAACTTTTGAAAAATTGGACTCGGAATACATATAATTCAAATAGAAAAGCATATTGAAGTTTTTTTCTTTTTATTCAAGAAGAAGAGACGTTTTGGTAATTTATTAAAGTTCCGTTAAATCTCTGCATTGCAGATTGTCTCCATCAAGTTCTCCAGTGTTGTGGTATCGAAAGACTGAAAAAAGTCATGAACATCGCAAGCGTTTATCATTTGTCTTTCATTGATTAAAATTTTACAATTTTCCTTTTCTATTTTTTTTCTTTTTTTCACTTTTTTTCATAACTACCTAACGTTGAATAGAAGTCAATTAAAACAGAATGATATAGGTAAATTAGAAACGGAGAGAACAGAAGAATACTCAATTACTCACTGTAAAGCTTGCTATGGGAATTATGTTTTCTGGACTTTTCGCAATCTTGCGTACCCTCTCTTTACTCTCCGGACTGCTTGAGATACTATTCTCAACAGAAACATAAATATGCCTTATTCCTATTGCATGATTCTGAAACGAAAAGAAGAGTGACTCAGAAGCCAATAGCAGAAAAATAAGCCTTAAAAACGCTATAGCTGTCGTAAGCGCAGTTTATACTAGGTGCGTGCGTCAATCGCGGGTCAGACGCACGCATCCAACTTGCGGAAGATTTTCCATGAAAACCGGTTAACGCGACATGTACATCCTCATTCAAATGAATGCGCGACCGTCGAGAGGAAAAAAAAACGTGCGTCTGAGGCCTATCCTTCATCATATACATAGTGTGGGCGTCGATGGCGGTAACCCGTCAGCGGCCTCGGAAAGCACGCGGCGCGACCGCGCCGCTCGACCAGGAATTCTCTCCGAGACATCGAATTATGGGGTTTTCTTGATAGTCACTTAGATTTCTTATTAGTTGTCATCAAATGTGATGAACAACTATCAAGAAAGCCCAGATTCGCCACCGCGGCGACGATTCTATCGCCGCATGCTTTTCGAAGCCGCAGACGAGTCACCGCCATCGACGCCTACTGTGTGTATAGTCCTTCTCAAAAAGATAGACGGATTGCGCGTGCGGTTTCTTATCGTCGCGGCTGCAGAATCGCGGCGGG
>JARK01000037.1:1356-14860 GCA_000688135.1 Ancylostoma ceylanicum
CCCCCCCCCCCCCAACGATGGTTCCATCCCAGGCTCGACCAAAAAGTGAAGTTGGGTGAAACTCATTCTCAGGGTATTCCACCTACGTATATCGAGGATGCGGGCATCGTGGGCTGCGTCAGCTAGGTCTACATCTTTAAAACAACCACAAAAAAATTTGAGAGGATTTCCAGTGATTTTTATTACTTCAATTGGATTAATTTGCAACATCTTCACTTCCGGTAGCTTAGAGCGCATTTCACAACAATAGATAACGGTGAGCTGTTTCCATGCTCTCTATGTGCAATTCATTTTCCTTCATCGAAAGTAACACTTCCTCATTTATTCTCCCAATTATTGAAAAAAGTTTGTTTACCCGTATTCTACCTAACAATGATTGTTCTTGTACGGGACCGTGTTATTGGTGATAATGGTGATAGTCAATTCAAGATATATTCACCGTTCGCACTGAAAACCCTTCGCCATTTTCCGCATAAAGAAGGAGCGCTTCTTTGGGAGAAGTCGTTGCGCAATAGTACAAAATGCAGTCTGCTCAAAGTCTGATCTCTCCACGGGTTTTGAACGTGTTCTGTATCAATAGGGAGTTTTTTTTTTCTGAAAGGAGCAAGTGATACCGCAACAGTGTCAAGTCTGAACAATACAAAGTATAAATGGACATTTTCGCATTCTATGCAGATTAGGAGATCAGGGTGATCGGAACTCGAAACAGAACAATATGCATCCAAAACTTGGGTTCAGTCTCCTAAGATCATGATTACTCAGACAAACTTTCGAAAGGACCGCAGCAGAACAGCAGAACCGAACCAGGACCTGCGGTTTTTCTACTCAATTGTTGCGGTCCTTCCGACTTTCTACTGCGGTCGCTCTACACCCGGAAAGACCGCAACAGAGAGCCAGGAGGACCGCAGCAGAAAACATTCTACGGTGGTCCTAGTGGTTTTCTGCTGTGGTCCTTCTGCATCGTTGCTATACAATCCCATTCTGCTGCGGCCCTTCTGCAAAAATTCAGAAGCACCTGTTCACATTCACAGTTATTTTTAAGAATCGGCGAAATTGCGTTGTAGAGGAATTGTGCAGTTTTGATATAAAGAAAAGCAAATCCTTGTAGAAATAGTGCAGAAAAGAGTAAAATCAGATGTTACTTTTTGATTGGTGAACAACGCTTAAACGAAAGGAAAAAAGAACAGATTCTGTTCGAAAGAAGAAGCAGTGATTGGAAATAAAAACAGCTGACTGCTGCCATGTTCAAACACGTGCAAAACGGTTGACTACATAACAGGGACAGAAGCTAGTCTGTTACAATGTGGAAAGGTCCGAACTTTCGATCACTTAAATGTCGAAGAATTGTTCTGCCCTTTGAGCAGTCTCCGAAACACTCAAACCCTCGAATGCGATATTTTCCAAAGTTTTGTCCTTGAGCCCACATGTCAGTGTGTGCTCTACGCTGTATGTATGCGTTACAACTATGTTATTAATATCAGTGGCGATTAATATGATATGATCAGAGGCACTGTTGAAGACAGAACCTCAAACTATAACTCAACTATGGATTGAGCCGTTTAGACGGAAATTGTGGATGTTGTAAGGATCTAAGTGTTCTTTCTTTCCGCTATTTGACATTGACGTAAACTGCTTCCATACAGATTTACCGTGTTCCAAGTGCAAATTCACTGTTTTATTAACATTATGCTTTTTAGACTGTAACATCCCAACTCCGGAAGAAACTATTCTAAATCATATCGTAAGCGAGCGATTTGCTATATAAGTGACTTGAGCTCTATAGGCCTTCTCTTCTCATAAAAAAGTGAACTTGTCAAAAAGTCGTGTAGAAATGGAAAAAAGGAATTTTTTGTAATCTCAAAGGAAAATTACCGGTCCTTATAGGGAATATCCCTATGATATCCGCTACTAGTAACTATTCTGATATTTAAATAAGAACTCTATTGCTGTTCATATGCTTAAGATATAATTAAACCGACTTTTGGTGTTTTCGATTACTTACCTTTGTTCTCAAGTTTGAGCAGCAAAGGAAGCACAGTAATAGCTTTGTGGTAGAAATAATACAGAAATATGCGTATCTGTATCGACTCTTCCTTCCTCCCACTAGCTGAGAGTAGGGATGCTGGACAAATTTCATGAAATCCGAGAAAGTTGATGTTTGAACTCAATAATCCACTTAATTAATTGATCATGTGCCAATACTAAGCCGCCATTGGAAAGCGCTCATTGAGTTTTAATACATACTCAAATTTGGGTTAGATAGCTCAACCCATTGGCGAGTTATAGCAAAAGATTCTCTAGTCATCATGGCTCTGATCATATCATATTGACCGCCACTGTGTATCATTCTGCTCAGAATTTCATCCTGAGTTCAGCTGACAACTGCGCAACACTCAATTTTCTTCAAATAAACAGAATGTCTCTATTTTTACACTTTCGACGATTTCGTAGTCATATTCAGTTCTGTGGTGCTAATATAATACTATCTAATTCTAAATGACTTTAGTAACTGCCGAATACTTTTCCCTTTTCCAAGTAGAAAGCGACACCGTAGGTTAAGCCCTAATTTCCAAGCAAATCCACATAGATTTTGTGCAAACAGAACCTCAACTTTTCAAGACTGTTCTGTGTGAAGAATTTTAGCTACAACTGTGCGTTTCATGCGAATCTGCTCTCACTACAAATCAACCTTACGTAGGTGAAGGTTCTCAGTAAAATCTCAATCAAAAGGGAGCGTGAGTTAAAGCACTTTATCGAACCTTTGCGTAAGTATATCTACCCCAGCTCTAACATGAATAGTGTGGTTAATAGAGTAAACTAATAGAGTCCCCACGTATGTTTCTTCTATGTAATCCGTGGTAAACAAATGCGGAAAGCCTTTGTTAAATTGGTCAATGAGATCTCCGAGTGCCCCGGCATCTTTTGAACAATTAGCGCTTTTCATTTAGAGCTGACCGCATTGAATACTATTTCCAGTGTTCCTTTCAACCACATTTGAATTCTGGAAATTTGCTACGGCCCTATACTGGATTTCCGGTAGCTCAGATATTCCAGAACTCGCCACCACGACTCAACCCTGCAAATTTGCTTTGATTTTAGCTTGTTCATGTTATGGTTACTGCGGATCGAATTATGGATATAAACGAGAACGTTTCACCACGAAAAATTCTCTGCCACTGTGTTCCAACCTTTGACCGCGTTCAGAAGCGATGAGAGAAACAAAATGAACGCGCTCTACGCTGAAATCAAATTCAGAGTATAAAATGACTTACGTTATAATTGTAGCTCCATAACAGACTAGTTTTATGCCGGGCTATGCTCACTTTTGTATGCAGAGGTTGCCAGAAGTTACTCTGAAAAAATCAGATATCAGTGCAGAGCATCCCACTAGCACAACCGAGCAAGTAATATAACGCAACGACCGAATATGTTTGGTTCATGAAACGGCATTCTTAGCACATCTTTGAGAAGCTTTAATGAGGCTACTGATTACAGCTTTTGCAACAAGATGATTTCATTTGATAAGGTGCGTGAAAAAAATGACAAATGCAATGAAAATCCCATCCACAGTTGCCCCATTCAATCTCTCCACGCTGGCAACTAGCAAGGCAGCCGCAGCGCATCAGTTCGCCACAGCCGTGAAGGGAACGCGGTCGTTCAACAACGAGTCTGCTGCGGACTATAAATGACGCTTCCCATATATCGTTCTACAAAGCGGTATCAGAGCAAAACAAGTCCCTTAGCGTTCGTACCCTCTCTACGTCCGTTGTTTCACCTTTCGTGAGAGAAACTTCAACCCTCAACAGAGCACGGTCGAACTTCCTATTTTTTCATGAATCTCCATTGCACAGCTCGTGTGCATCGCTGTTGGAACTGAATTCCTAGACAAACTTTCGGGACTTCCGCGGAGCATATTCGGAACTCCCGTCGGGTTACCTGCGGAAGTTCCAAGTAAGCTCAGCGGAAGGTCCGAAATCAACCTGTGGTGGTATAATTTGTTCAAGATGAAGACAACTGTTACTGGGGGGAATGGGTAAGACCGAGCAACGTGGAGCAATGAATGACTCTTTAAGATACATCGTCGGCAGGTATGCCCTCTGACTGTGCTACGTATCTGCGTCAGGTTTAGTCTTTAGTGATAACATAGAAGAATTCGTTTTTGATGAAAATCTGTGGAAATTTCGTAGTTTTGGGAATAATCCCAGGAGTACATCCATCTGGCATGAGTTTTTCCCGAATTCATAAAAATGGATGTAATTATTCGATCATCCTATAGTGGATTTTTGAATGAAAACAATCAAAAAAATTTCATCTTTCACTCCGGCTTTTTGCATTGCCAGCTGAAGTCAAGACAGAACATATCACCGCAAATTTTGAACGAAAATATGCTGTTCGGTAGGATAGTATCCTGATCATAGTATTTCCCTCGAAGCTCCGCAGAAGTTCCGAAAGTCGCAAAGCTCCGCGGAAGTTCCGAAGCTAGCATTCTCTCTGCGTCCCCACTCGGAACTTGCGCAGGATCTCCGCGAAAGTTCCGAAAAAATTGATTAGTGACGTCATATTTCCGCGGAAGTTCCGAAAATCGGGCTCCAATAGTTAACAAAGCTCCGCGGAAGTTCCGAAATTCGGCAAGTTCCGCGGAAGTTCCGAAGGCTTGTCTGGGTTAATTACTCAGTGTCAGATTGTTGCTAGAGCCCTCGAAGGCGCTATCGGTGGCTGCAGTGACGGCGACACTGGTTTTGATGCGAATCGATCGATGGCGGCGTGTCGTTGGCGCTGCGGGCGCTGTCACTGAGCTCTAATCGATATGTACCAAAACCAGGGTGGCAGCGACCACCTTGAACGGAAAAGCTATGGTTCTCGATGGGTTTGGCAGCAGCCTCACCCGTTTTATTTTTAGTGGTAAAAATGACTGATTTGTCGGAAATATTGAACCAACACATAGCGGTATGCTAGCACAGTAAAGTGGGCTTCGGATAGTGTTCCATGGACAGCACTGCTTACAGCCAATGATCGCTGGACCTCTGGACCTCCGTAGTTTGGCATGGAAAATTACAAATGAAATTACTTTACAGTACAAATACAATTGACTGCACAGCTGGTGTAATCCTTGAGCAAGGAGCACCTGTATCAGTGGAATCGGGAACAAACAACGTTGTTTCCTAAGCCCCTCAAGGAAATGCTTAGTAGTTTTAAGGTAAAACATGGCAGTATCGCATGAAGCAGACACTCCAGTCATACAGTTTAAATAAACTAGCTCTTCCTTGTATCCTTCCCTTGTTGGCAACTAAACACTGTTGTAAGGTAGCAGGAAATGGTTAGCTGCTAGTTCGCGTGAAGTGTCATACTTCACAACCCGTCCTTAAGTAGAGAAAAAGTACAAAACTGCCACCTTTTGCAACCTCGTTGTGTCTCTCACAAAGGCTTCACTAAAGGGACAAAGTGCTAACCGCTCCCACCTACGGCATAATACGGAAACGTTATGAAAATATCGTTTCTTTCCTGGAGGAAATGGAAAGTGGGAAGGCAGCGGGAGGGAGCCCAAGTTGATAAATGGTCGAAGTTCGACGTTCTGGGCTGGGATTCATGAACGCATAGCGAGGCAAAACCAAGTTAGCAAACCAACTTTGGCGGTCTACGTCTTCTAAAATCGCATTGTCTATAAGACAACCAATCATGAAAGCCCTCGTTGGTTCGCGTGGTTAGCGTTTCATGAATCCTAGCCCTGCAGAAATCCAGGAGCTCGCCGAGGATGAGCCACTGTTCCACGACTTTCGGAATACAGTTGCAAGACGGCACTATTTGGTTCTGTTTTTTTTTTTTTAAATCGTCAATTTTCCTCCAAAAACCCAGATTATATAGTTTCATTTGAATTTCTGATGTTAAATTCATCATTTTGTGCATTCTCTTGAAACTCTATCAATCCTCTAATTTCCACGGACTTCGGAAAGGATTTGCTGCCAGCTGCTGTCTGTGTATCCTGTTTTTCGCTCCGTCATGATTCTCTGCGCATCTTTAAGTCTCGCTGTCGCATCGTAGCCTGCTCTTCTGGCCTCTCTCTGGTGGGCGGAGCCGTCCGTGTAGCGAAAAGCACTCCCTCCCTCGAAGACTCTTTCACGATCCTAATTATTTAACAGGAGCACAACATTGACAACGTTCTTATGAGTCTTGCATGTGAGTCAGTAAACCATTCCCACTATTTTTTTTAGCTCTTCGTATTTTGGCTCAGTAATCCAATCATTTATACACATAAAATAGAAAAGGATCTATCATAAAGCAGTTGCCGGGTCATAGAGAAACTCAGGAAAAGAAATAATTTCAATTTGCCGAGGGCTGAAAAAGGATATGTATGAGTCAGTGGCGGACACAGAACGAGGGCGGGAGTGCGGCAAAGGGGGTGAAAGGGAGTACGTGGTGGGCAAAAAGTGGTGTGTCCGCCAGATGGAAAATGAAATAAAGAAAATAATGATTGTAACATCAAATGAATATTCAGAAATAACAATAAAAATAGACGGCCAAAAATAAACTGATAAAAGCGTTTTTATTTATTTTGTAAAATGATTACGAAAATTCAGCGACCCATTCTCGGAAGGGGTCGTACCCCCCCCCCCGCCCTTGCGTTCCCCATTGGTACGAGTAATGTGCACTGAAATTCATGTTGCTATCATATTGACAGTGACGAAACATTCATCAGCGCGAATTTTTACGGGCAGCAGCACCAAATTTGTTCACTTATACACAGACAACCCTCCAGTTAATGTATTCTAGAATGGAAAAATGAGCGACTCTTTGACCTCAATAACCACACAACAAAAACAGGTGAATGCTCGCGAATTCCGCACGCCTTCGACCAAAGGTATTAATACAAATTTGTTCGAAGGGAAATTCTCGTCTTAGTAGTGTACAGTCTATAAAATTCATCGGTAGTGGTGCAGACCTAGGCGAGTGTGCGCGTCGCGGCCATATTGTGAGGGTATAACTCGTCCACCTCTCTGCTGTTTTAGTTCAGTAGACCGATAGGATCAACTGAACGGTTCAAGACGGCAACAGAAAGTCGAAAAACTTTGTATGACCACAAATGTTACCGAAGAGCGCTCATCGAAGCTGAAAACAGCTGAATGGCGACCAAGTTCAACCGGCACAATCTAGCGACTACCCGCGCGCGACGGTGAGTTCGCGATTCTACCAATGGAGTTTACAGACTATAGCTTGTAGTGGCAAGTGTCCACTACGTGAGCACTATCTATCGCACGGATCAAGACTCTTGGGAGCTGAGCAGCTCTAGACATGCGCTGTGCATGATACAGGTCCTAGCAGCCGTATGATAAATGGCCATTTTCGTCTTTTTTCCTTGTGAGCAACTGTCCCGTGGTGTCTAAGTCCGCTCTGATAACCCAAATTAAAGTTATTTCTATCGCAAAAAAAAAACCAGGTCAACACAAATTGACTGCCATGAATTATCGCCCATTATTCTGTATATCCGACCGCTCGGTCTCCGTGTTCTCGCTGGAAAATTGGAGCCGTGTGGCTCAATGGGAGAAAATAACACGAAGGGTGTTAAATGCGGCTGTGGGCTACCCCAATGTTGGGTATATTTTGACTCTTGATCGTAACTTTTGAAATAAAACTCGACAAACCGATTGCGACGCAGGACGTTATAATGTTAGACATGTTTCTCAAAGCGATTTCATAGGAAACAGCTGCTCTGCCTACGATATGCCTGTTTTGGCGTTGAGGATCAGGACCTTTTGAATATCCATCGGTAGCACCCCAACAACGGTAAAATTGGTCGGCTATCCTATGGTTCCCGAGTCCTGCAGTGGGTAAAGCGGATATCCGGAGAAAACTATTATTTTCGCACACGCTGATATGATTGCTGGCCAAAGCTTTTGTCACAAGCCAGCTCGAAACTTAGATATCGTCACTTCGGGGGTGCGCCTATATTTATGGTAAGCATTATATCCAAAAATAGCATAAAAGCCAAACAGAGGAGTAGCATCATGGGCAGAGTAACGAGTGAATGAAAACAAAATGAGATCACGAACATAAAAGTAGGGAACAAATGGAAATAAATAAAGGAAACCATGCGATAGATGACAGTGATTGAGTGGTTCAAAATGTCGAAAGTATCTGAACTTAAACATCTTTTGTTCCATAACGCTTCAGAACTTGGGCAAATAGTACTGCGAGAAATTATGGTATTTCTATATGAGATAGACTCTATCCCTCTAGCCTTTTTTTCTAGGGAGAGGTGGGTTCGTGAAATTTGAAAACAAGCACTTATGAACGAGCAAACAGATTCAAACATGGTTGAGCAAAGATTCTGAACCCCAAATAATGGAATAAGTTATTACGATGCACTGAGCAGAGAATGCGTTATGGTACTGCAAACGATGAATAATGGTTAACTTGACAGAAATAATAACCTTCAGAATGAGGAAGCATTTGTGGAAAAAGTTCCATGAGGAGAAGAGAGATACCTCTGGAGGCATGTTAGGCTACTACAACTAAGCAATGATGTACCACCGGGATGTCCACGAATTATCACCGGTTCTGATTAACGTGATGCATAAATAGGCTCAAAATTTATTTATTGCACCAAGAAGACCCGACTACAAAAAAGCTCACGTTATAGTAGCAATCTGCCATATGAAGCTAGCAGAAAATAAAGCACATAAATAACCTGTAACGTTTGTGCTGTGGTCAGGCCCCTAAACATAGGTCACCAGCGTAGAAGTTTCTCACTAGATAAATTGTTGAGACAAGAAAGCGCTGACTACATCTCACATGCCTTCAACCGGCACGGAGTTGAATCGCGCTCGAGACAACGCGAAAACTTCGTGAAGTTTCGGTGCAATGCGTCAATTGTTTTCCGCGTGGCAAGCATGAACTAACGTCTTCCACTGGCAGATGAAGTACGAAGGAAATCCTAAACTGAATTTTCAGGCTTACGGATGAGAACTAATACTTGCTGGAAACGCTATGAATTAATATGACAATCTTTCTTATAAATAGAGAACCACACCACCCTCCATGGAGCGGTCCAATTTGATCGACGGAGACAGCAACATCAAGTTCAAAGTGGTGGAAGAAGTGAACAATTATTTCTCAAACGCATCAAATGCATTCCTTGAGGAAACTGCTCACTAAAAAATTACAAGTTGATATCCTTTTTCACCAAACTGACAGAATTTTCACCGTCCTTTCTCACGCATCTGAAAAAAAAAACTATGCAGGCAGAATGTAGATTGACAGAAAGTGGGAACAGGGTCAAACGTAGCGTCGATTTAAAATCGACTCCCCCTCCCCCAGGCGAAGCCCTCCATGGCTGGACAGATTTCTATTGCCAGGTTGCTGCAGCACGACCCTCAAATTCGGGGATACGAGCACCGCTGCAAATTTTGACATACCGCTTACCTGCCTCAGTGATTCCTTCGTAACGCTAATAAGAATTCAAATCCACATTTGAGGAATGCGAAGGGGTAAAATGACACAACTTGTGATGTTTGCAAAAGCAGCGCTTCAAAAAGAAGTTCAACCAATACCGCGCCAGCGGAAGAACCGACATCTTACGCTGCACCACGACAACTCGCTTTACAATAGTGAAAAAATTATTGAAGGGGAATGACCGTTGAAACGAATGTTTTCAAGCAATTACCCTAATAACACTCACACTAGCCTCAAATCAATATCAAAGGTCCTCACAACGCTAAACACCGTGAACAATATGCATCAGCTAACTTACGCATTATCATACACTTTTCATTTCTTACTTTTCGTCGTCTTCGTGAACCCGTTGTCGCGTAAAAATGCTATAGTATTGAAAAATTAAGAAAAATTACGTATGTTACACATTCCCTGTCAGACGAGAAGCGATCGGATCTTTTGACAGCGGCCCCTCTAGGTCCCTTTCCCTGCCCTCCAAGGCGACCCCTTCCACTTGATTCCTTATCGTCATACCTTTGACATGATTGGGAGAAATTTGCAAAAAAAAAAAATTCTCGAAAGATGACTACAGCTCTTTTACAAGGGTAATTTCTACTCTTGAATATGGAAAACAAATATATTTAGTCTCAAAAGCATTTTAATGGGTAATACGTTCGCACGGTTTTCAATGGGGATCGAAAACAAACGACATCAACCAAAATAAACAATTTATTCACCACTTTTCCTCTTCCACTAATGCCGACAGAGAAACAGCAGCTCCTCAGCTCCAATTCAATGAAAAGCCATACTGTTTGGGACGACTCAATTTGCCACCCCCGCCTGCAACTCTTGATTGATGCTAAATTTAGTGAACAAAATAAGCGGTTGGCGAACGCCTCAGGCCTAGAGAGTTGGCATGAGCACAAAGCCTTTCATCTCAGCATTTCGATTATCGTTTCGACGACATTTGCCCAGAACAGTCGCACGTTATCAACCTGAAGGCCCACCTCGAACTGAACCCTTGAACGTTTTTTCCCACGAAGTGGATCGGTTAAGTTAGTAGTTACCTATTTATTGCTTAGAGTTAACATCTATAATGGTTCTTCTCCACATCTAGAGCAATCCCTAGCAGATAACCATCTCACTATCCTGCAAACTGCTTGTTTAGAACCAGGGCAGCCTCAGATCAAAATGGACCTCTTTGAAGTGGATATCCACTCACACGCTGTCGCTTTAGCAGAGAAGTCCTTTCTGTAGACGTCGTTCATGCTAAAGCTGCTTGAGCTGTACTCGATCCATGGCTGGGGTCGTACAATGGAAGGTGTCGGAGATGTTCGGTTGTGTCGATTTGAAAGGTCACATTCCATAGAGCAGAAAACAAGGTAAAATAGCAATTCATTGATGAAATATAAGGTTCGATTATAACATTTGTAACGAAAGAATCAAGAGCTACAAAATAGTTTATAGTACGCGATCGAATACAGTTTTAGTCCCAGAATAAAAAAAACCGCGCAAACTTTTTGCCCAATCTAATAGAATTCGGACTGATGTCATGCGCTGATCGAAAATTGGAAAAATTTTGAGATGATACCTGATATTTATTGTTTTTATGCTCAACAGTAACTGGAAAGAAAAGTTAGAACTGTTCATACTCCGAAAAAAAAAACAATTGAGAGGATTGAGCTGTAGGACAGATATAACACCCGATAAACCTACAGCAAAAAAGCGGCCGGGGGAAAAACTCGCCCAACTCTGCCCACTCGCGGCGGGACCAGTTCGAATTGCCAACTCTTTAATTTATGTGCAGCGGCTCTCTTATTATCAAACTCTACAAGTATCGGAATCGGTGTCGCTGCCAACGGCAACCCAAGAAGCTGTATTCCTACGCTGGATACAGCGGAAGGCAGACAAACAGTGGATGATATGAAGTGTGCTTTGAGTCGCGTTTACTAATAGAACCCAGAGAAACCACTTTCACCACCTACAGTCCTTCTCGAAAAGCTAGACGGATTCCATGACTGCAGAATCGCGGTGGCACCCAAACAAGGGATGCAGAAAGAGCACGCACCAGGTGGGAGGGTCGAGTGGGTCCCACAGCGACTCTGCTGCCCAACTTCTTGAAACCGCACGCGCAATCCGTCTATCTTTTCGACAATTACTGCACGCATGCACGACTGGAGCCACTTACCACATGAGAACGGTGTAAGGCCTTCTTGTTGTTCTGTACTGTAGAAGAAAAAAAAAGCAAAAATGGTTTGCAAGAAGACCTCAACTAATAAAGCACTATGCTGATCCACTCGGATTAACAATGAGATGTCCATCCAGTGAAAAGATAAAAAGGGTTCACCATGTGGTATCCTACAATGTTGCGGTCGCAAATGGTATGTGTCCGATAATCGTGTACATGCAGCCCGACAGAAAGAAGACAGTAGCTGATAATAACCAGCATCTCTCCCTCAAGGGGTATAACGCTTTTGGGCGCTGCTACTGCGGCGACACTTGTTTCAATACGTATTGATTGTGGGTGGCGTCTCGGTGACGCGATATTCGTCAGACCACAATCAAAACGTATCAAAACAACTGTTCCTACGTCTGCAGCGACATAGAGCGAGGTAATCCCTGATCAGTAAAGCAACAGTACTAGGCATTAGGTTGCGTTCAGCCAGTTGGGCATACGGTCCGAAATGGTAGATCTTGGGTGCTCAGTCGGTTGGGCACGCGACCACCAATTTGCCAAACAAATTTGTTTCAAATATTCAACAACTTAGTACTACACAATTGGAATGGCTTGGACAACTCTCGTTCAATTCTTAAAAACTCCAGCAACTTCCACTGCCTATTTATTCGGGGCAGCCAATCCTTGTAACAGCCTATTATTTTGCTTGTTCTGGTATTCGCAGAAGTATGTTTTTGTCGTAAATAATTCTTGTGTTTGGATGGCACGAAATGCATCTATCCCAAAAGTCTCAGCTTGCGAATAATTCAAAATGCACGATCCTTTTCTTTAGAAAAAGTCGAATGTTTCAACAGATAGAACCAAAAGTGTCTCCAGAGCAAGAATAATGATATAAAGTATAAATAGCGTAGGAAAGAAATATGAAAATAAGGTAGAACTCATACCGCAACACTTACACTGCCCTGGAGACAAATTTGCCGGTGTTACTAAAAAATCGAAAAATTCACTTCCTGAACAAGTGCTTCGAATAAGTAAAGCAGGGAACACACAATACGGGAACAAACTAAAACAAACGCTACAGAGCCAAAGGATTTGGCAACAATTATGATACAAAATCGATGAAAGAAAAGAAACTTACGTGAAACATATGTGAAAAGAAAGAAATGAGAGGATTACATCAAAAAGAAGAGATATATGTATAACTTCCACTTACGAGGATACAGCTATAGAACTTCTGCGAACGGCGAGTCCAATCCAAAACCAGTCCAACCAAAACAAGATGCTGTGCAACTGCATATGCCGCCGAACGGTTGAGGAATTACGCACCTTCCTTCGGCGGCTGCGTCACGGCGCGCTGCGCTGGAGCGCCGCAGCAACCTGGTTGAACTCCCAACGCGTTGCACGCATACAACGAAAGGAACTAGCTGTCGATTCCGAAAATTCCAATAGTTCCACATATCGACTGCAGCTGTAGGAACGATACTCCTTCTTACGTGAGAAACTTTGTGCTTTGGTCCTCTTCCGATCTCAACAATATTTATCCCCACGCGCTATGAGGAGAACGAGGTTTCTTTTCAAAAAGCGAAGAACTGCAAAGACTGTTCTAGCTAAAAATGTGATGTATTTTATGGTAAGGATCAGAAGCGCTTCAGTTTAGACCGAGCGTCGCCGTATGAGTGAGAATGGATATAGGTAGGACGAAATGCAACTGCAGGAAGCGGTCTCTTGTTCGGTGTAATTATGAAGTGATAGAACTAATAGCTACAGTCTTAGAACTAATAGGTACAGTCTGTCGCAAAAACGACGATAGTTGAATACTCGTGCGCATACAATTTTTTTTCAATTTCACAGTTGTAATATCTAATAGGCAATGACGGACGCGGCGGGGGGGGGGGGGGGGGG
>JARK01000037.1:28047-41250 GCA_000688135.1 Ancylostoma ceylanicum
GGGGGGGGGGGGGGGCACCTTCCGGGCATGGATCACCGAATTCTTCAAAACCACTCTATAAAATAATCGAATATTTGTATTATTTTATTCCTAATTGCTTATTTTATTAGTATTTTCCAAACATTTCCTATCAATTATCCACTATCGAAATTATTAATTTTGTTATTTTTGTTACTCCATCTGGGTTCACGGTGTGTCGGACTTTGACACTTTATTTCCACGCACCCCGCCCCGCTGGATAGCCACTCCTGTGTTCGGCACTGAGAGAAACCGCGAGTAAACCAGATGCATTCTAGGTATAAACTTTGGGGGCTGAGGTCCACACCGCGACAGATATGGCATCTTTTACCTGTCAGGCAGCCTATTCTGGCCGCAAAAGACAGAATCTTTATAGCACGTCCCCAATCACTGTGCAAGCTTCAACAGTTCTCAAAGAAGTTTGTTTGTGTCGCGAATATTATAGACCCTTGCGCTCAATCGTCTATTGACTAACTTTTAGTGTTCAACATCTTTGTCAGGCCTGGAATACATTTCAACGTATCTTCTAGCAGTCATGATAACAATGACGTTAAAGAGGGATGAACAACCAGATTGACATGGCCGGGCAAACAAGATGACAAGTATTAAGTCAGTAGACAAATGAGAGCTACAGAGGGTGTGACATAAGAGACAGGGTCGCGACCGCTCTACGTGATTGAAGGTATCCATAATTTCATCCTTGTTGTATATCTCCGGCTTGAAACGCTTCATTGCAAGTGAAGTACTATGCAAATCTCAAGTTCAACATACTCATCCTCTATAGTGAATTTTCATCACTTTGATAGGAAGCTACAGTTACTACAGCACCTGAAACGACAATTCGGTCCGATATAACTGACTAACGCCCTATCAACATATGAGCTGAGGATCTTGAGATGATTATTTGTTCTGTTATTCTATCGTGGTTGAGGTACCGCAAGCTGTTACCTAAAAAGTTGCACAGATTCATAGCCGGTACCTCTACCTGGGTCAACTCCCTCTACCTTGGGTCAACTCCCTCAATTGTCGAAATTTTGTTGATATAATTTGCTGTGACACGAAAGCTTTCGACGAAGTAAATCATACGAAACTTCCTTTTATGTTGGAGGATTGAGAATACCCAGTCCAATGATTTATTGGCTGAACCTAAACCTGTGTAAGCGGCACATGAACGTCAAGAAAGGGAGATGCTTTTCAAAAAGACACCCTTATCTAAACGGCGGGCTTGAAGGAAGAGTGCTGCCTCCTTTACTTTAATTCATTTATTGTCGTAACTCACCATGCGTACTCAAAACATATTCTAAAGTAGAGGCGCAAATGTATGCAAAATATCATATAGTTACTCTAATCAAGAGGAGGATTTTTCGAATCTATCTATAGGATGATGGGGTGGGATAGGAGCAGGGATCTTTTGATGGATCCAAAACTCTCGCGTTCTACTTGGGCAGTATCGTTGCGGCTGAATGTGAGTTTAATGATGTTCGATTGCAAAGGAAGAATCGCGTTAGAGATCTTGGAGTCATTTTCGAATCCCGCCTAAACTTTGTGAATCACATCGAAAACACGGTTACAGAAGCGTTTGCCATGATGCTCACATCTTTTCGAAGGTCATTACAAGCAATCCAACCATTTTTCTCAAATTATGCAAAGCTAACGTGCTCCCACATTTGTAGTACTGTTGTCAAGTTTAAAGCTCTTCCACGGAATGCAGCAGAGAAGTTCAACAATTTTCCGCTAGAATTTCGATTTGCAGGGCTTTTCCTCGCAACTGTCCATTTCTTAGCCTGACTATAGAGAGCGACTCACATTTCAGGATTGGAGAGTTTGCTGTAGTTTGCTGTATTCTCAAGACTTAGTTTTTTTTTTGTTTTGAAGTTGTTTGTCAGAGTGTAAAGCTGAAACCTAGTAAGTGCTGGAATTTCAGATTTAGCTCAGATCGCTCAGGAGGGTTCTGCTTCCAATACAACGAAATCAGAATACCTTACTATGGAAATGTATTCCACTTCATTTTCTCATTCGATTCTCGTTGGTTGCAGAAGCTGCCAGACGAAGTACTGTTTGTGAATAATGCTGACATTTTTCGTGCTCGATTCCGTTAACATGATTTTTGAACATTTTGGGGATAGTTGGGACTGTTAGTTGTTACGTCATGGCTGTTACAGTGGGCGTCAATGGCGGTGACCCGTCTGCGGCTTCGAACAGAACGCGGCACAACGGCGCCGCTCGAGCGAGAATACTCTCCGAGACATCAAATTATGGGGTTTTCTCGATAGTCAGTTAGTTTTCTTATTGGTTGATGTTAGTTAAATTGATGAACAACTATCAAGAAAACCCAGATAAGCCACTGCGGCGACGATTCTAGCGTGAGCGGCGCGTTCTGTTCGAGGCCATAGACGGATCAGCGCCATTGACGCCTACTGTAGTTGTTCCGTCATGGCCTTTTCTACTTCAGTTCCACCCTTCAAAGTAATATGCAAGAACTCCGCCCAACCTACATATTTGGCGGAAAAAATGTATATACTCTTCACATCCTTGATTGGTACACCTCTGTTGCTTTCAGTGATTTTGTGTTGTTCTGCTCGAATGTGCTAATTGTAGAAATAAGACCAGCTCATGTTCGTTTGTTTTCAATAGGGTTTTGCTAATTTAATTATCACCGCCTTTCTTCATGAACCCTAAGCTAAGGCTCGATTGCTCTTTGTCTAAAACTTTTTTTCGCAACATCAAGATTAATTTACTATCGTTTGTGCCTGTAAGTTTCTGTTTTGTAGCAAGAATTCGCCAGCGATATTGGGATATTCGTATATTGGGAAAATTCTGATCGGTATCCTTTTAGTTGCCACTTTATTCCACTACTGTATCGCACATTAAATGTATGTAAACAAAGAAATACTTTCTCCTATTTCTTTTTAGTGATGGGTGGTGATGATAGAGCTTGTGTTTTGCCCACAGTGCTATTGCTCCTGTTGTTGTTTTCGGGACATCGCTCTTCGAATCCAGAGTTAGTTTTGATCCCAATACACTTTCATTCCTTTGCATGCATTATTTTGTCAATCTGTCTGTTCTCCATGCCTTGCTTTCTACCTACTATTTGATCCACCCGTTTGGAACTACCTCACAAAAAAAAACAATTTTTCGAAGTTAAGGGTTTTGAATTGTGCGTTTTTGAGCTCTTGCACTTCCAAAAGCCGTTGTTCTGGAAGAAGGGAACCGCCACTTTGCCCGAAAATAATCCATTGTCTCTGCTAACGATGATATTGGGAGTAAGTTCTTGCGGTTTTCTTAGCTTGTTTTCTCACGGCGAGATGAATTTTTGTACGACTGCGGAGCATTCACCATTTTTTAGCTCTTAGTTTCATCTTTACAAGCAGTCTAACCGATTTTCCTAATTCCCGCCAAACCTCATTTGCTATTGCATGGAATGTGACTCTCCAATTCGACTAGAATGAAAACCCTCGACACCTCCCTCTATTTGACTTCAATCATGGATCGAGTGGAGCTAAAGAGACTAGGTACCAATGACTTTTGAAGAGAAGTCATGACGCTGAAACGACGGCACAGAAACGGACATCTGCCATAGAGAAGCTAATTATAGCCTGGAAGGTGTCCCTCGTGCTGAACATCAGTTTGGAAAACAATGAGACATTTATCCGCTAGGTTTTGCACTGGACACCCAGGCTCACAATATTGAAATTTGGAACAGTATACGTTCCTCACACTCATGCCCATTGCTAACAAAAAATCCTACAGAAACCCAAACGAAATGTGAGAATCACTGGCGGTGTAGAAAAGACGTTCTAGTGCTAATCGCCGCGCTCCCGCTCAACTCTGAGTATCCCCAATGTCGCTGAGCGGCAAAAGCTTGTCGCGACATCCTCTTGCAGCCCGGCTAGAACTTGCTCGGTGGCAAAACTCTGAGTGAGGCTTCACAAACTCAGCCCCGAAGACGGGTTCGAAGGCCGTTGTATGACATTTTACACTACCATAATCAGCGTATTCACTAGATTCACAATCTATTATTATCTCAAACGGAAAAACGAAGTGACACACTGGACTCTTTAACCCTTGGCAACACTTAAGTTCAACTGATCTACATCGTGAAAGGAAAAATGTCGAAGAGCTAACTGCAATATGAGTCGTCTCAAACAACATGGCTTTTCACAGAGACAGAACTAAGGAGATGCTCTGTATGTGAATACTTCAGACGCTCAGGTATTTGGAGCGCCTGCCCACAGCGTTTCTCGCGGGATGACATCTGCGGGACGGACGCAAAAGTGGGGGGGGGGGGTTGGCGCCCCTATTCCGCCGTTTATTGTGCTTTATCCTGCATGTGACCTGCCGTGGTCCTGCCGCTCGAATGACAGGAGCAGGGCAGGTTATCCTGCAGCGCTAGTACTAGCCGCCTTAATAGTGGTGGCTAACAAGAATAACTACAGACGTATTATTCCAGAATAAGTTTTATGTTCGATTGCATTAGAAAAAATTTATAACGTTCTCATGTAGGATAAAAACACAGTGGACTCGTATAGCAACCAATGGCTACAAAAATACTTTAAAAATAAGTTCCCCGGCGCGTATACGCTTCTAGAGCCAGCACTCGGCGAGCCGGATGGTCGCGGCAAGACGGATCTATCCGGCCACACCGACACGCAACCGCATCCCACTCATCTCGTCTGGCCAGTCGTTACACTGAGCCACGGTTTTAACTGGGCCTCAATTGGCCAGACGAGTCCCCCAGGGCTCGTCTGTTCTCCGCCGCAGTGGGAGCACGGCTAAGTTTCTAAAGCCGTCTGCCGGCTTATATGTATGCACCTCCGTTGCCACCTAGCAATGGAGGAAAAAGGCTGCAAGAATACCTGCATAGTTCCTACGTCATGCACACTCACAGCAGATTTAGCTGCTCCATCCGCACCTTCAGCAACTATTCCTGCTCCAGCTAGGACTACCTGCTGGAAACCTGCGTCGGCTGAAAGTGAACGAGTTCTTCGGCGCTCCAAACGCCTGAATGTCTGAGATGTTAATAGCGAAAAAAGACGCTATGTAAGTTACTTGTTGTGATTGATTTTGTAGGTGAAAAACAGTAGTTTCATGCCCATGGAAAACCGCACGAACGTAGTGCCAAACTCATAATACAGTTGATTCAATAAATTACAGGATGAGGTTATGAAACAAACAGAAAGAAACCCGAATTTCGTACAGGACTTTTCCGCCAGCCGAGTACTTCACTTCTTTTTTCACTGTGATGTTCACAACCAAGCGTCTGGTTGGTAATCCTCCTAGTGTTTCAGGCTGTATGATGCACAGAGTAAGATAACCATTACACAATATCGAGGTTGTAAGTTGGGGGATGCTTGTTCGCCTCAAGATCTTACAGTGCCATGCAGGACTGCTTCTCCGCCGTTTCTCAAATTTGGGTAAATAAACTTTATCCTTTATTCAACTATAAACAAACAATGTACGTAAATATGGCATAAAAGGATATGGCAATGGTAACGGCGATGAGAATAAAATAAGGATCGTAAATGAGGTAAACATGGGGCAGCACATATCATACTGAGTCTGTATATATACAAAGATGGTCGGAGTTGCGCAGATGGTATGCGCGATAAGGGCTCAGAAAGAGCACATTCGAACAACAAGCCTATCGAAACAAACTTGCAAAAGATGAATCATCTACTGGAATAGCAATGAGGACTGCCATAGTCCCCAGGCGTAAGAAGACCTCCGAGAGGGTCTCTGATCCATGGGCGCGGTCCCTCGATCCAAACCTCGATAGATTCCTGCGAGCGTCTCCTGAGCGCCCTCGTCATGTACGGGTTCTGGGTCGAATTTCTCTTTCAGGTCGATCTGAGCCGGGCCATTGTCACCTTCCGATGTCCTCGAGGCGATTTCTGCACGCCTTCAGCTTTATTTTCTTCTTTCTTAGCTCCTCGTGACATCTTTGAGCGTCATCTGTCCTTCGATGAAGCTCTGCATCCATCTCCCTATTGGTCTCTCTAAGTGGGTGCTCGATTTGGCGGAGTTCATCTTAGGTCCTTGCGATCGTTTCCAAAGTTCAGACAAATCTTTCAATCACTGTAGACTCGTGCGAGACCTGCCATGCAACATTGGACAGTGAAAGAAATTCCGTTGATCTCACGCGAGATCGGCCGATGCACCAATAGCAGAGTTGTAAGTTGGAGGTTTCCTGCTTTGCTCTAGATCTTACAGTGCGACGCGAGACTGCTTCTGCGCTGTACTTCTAACTTGAGTAATTGAACTTTATCCTTCTTTTAACTATAAACAAACAGTGTACGTAAATATGGCATAAAAGGATATGGCAATGGTAATGGCGATGAAAACAAAATGAGGATCGTGAAGGAGGTTACCATGAGGCAGCACATGTCATATTGAATCTGAAAATATACAAAGATGGGCGGAGGTGAGCAGATGGGATGCACGATAATGACTCACAAAGAGCACATTCAATCTAAAGCTTATCGATCGAGGAAAACGAACTTGCAAAAGATGCATCTTTCACAGGAATACCAACGAAGATTGCTATTCACAACAGCTTTCATGCTTTTGTTATTTTTACAAGAATGGAGTGACCTCCAAAGGTGACTGGATCCCTTCTACCGAAGCGAACGTGCGCGGCCCTGACGTCCGCCACCGCACAGTGCACCAGCGGGGCCCATCACCATGTGCATGTTCTTGGCCCAACCCTCGCGCAAATCACTTGCGATTCTGCAGCCATGTAATCGGCTCCATTTTGTATGGAGGGTGGGTCTTTTGTGTAAGACACCAAGGCAAAAATCCTCTTATGGAGAAGGGCGCGCCTGTGCCCAATAATTTGGAAGACGCTAAGATAAAGTCCCATCGAGGGAGGAAGCCTTCGATGTCGCCCAGTATTGTGGAAATGGCCAAGGTAAACAGTCACTTGCGGGGAAGGGAGCGCCGACTCCCAATTATTTGAAAAGCGCCAGGATAAATGTCCTACAATGAAGTAGTGGTCCGTTGTTGCCTTCATGTGTGGGGAATGCCAAGATAAGGGTTCACAGGTGATGGAGGGGTCTGGTGGCAAAGTACTGTGGATGACGCCAGAATGAGGAACCACCAAGGAGGAGCATCTCTCTGTGATTCAGTATTGTGGGAAAAGTCAAGGTAAAGGGTCACTGAAGGAAAAGAGAGCGCCGGCACTTTAAAGTTTGGAAGGCGTCCAATAGTTTGGAAAGCGCCAGAGTAGGAGTCCGCCAATGGAGGAGGTGTTCGCTGTGGCCTAAATGTTGGGAAACACCAGGATACAAGTCCCCCTCCTCCACCAAGCATGTGTCTGGTGGCCGAGTATTGGGGGAATGGGTGGGACACGCCAGTATTAAGGTTCCGCCGATAGAGATGGGGTCTGCTGTGGCTCAGGGTTGTGGAAGAGGCCTGGGTATGGATTCGCCGATGGAGCAGCGGAGCATATCAGAACCTTTCCGCCTGTGTGGATTTTGTAAACCGTTCAGTATAATCATTGAAAACACGGAACGATGCTTTATTCCACTTAAAATCGTCGCCAAAAGTTGTGTTTTTCGACATTTTGCGAGAACTGCGGGCTGAATCAGTGCATTTGATGACGCCGAAAATCTACTATGAAAATTAGGCGCTAAAATTTCTTCGACATACTTTCTGACGGCTCATGTGCATATTCTGAATGCATTGGTCACAGAAAAACCTACCTTCAATGAACGCAATCTCTTGAAAGCACATTTTTGTTTTGAAAAAAGGCGCTCCCTACTGCATTTGCATCAATACTTATGAAAGAGCTGTACGAAATCCGCACGGATGCTCTCAACTGTAGATCTCATTGTGGTCTTATTGTAAGGAAGTCTCTTGTCCTGTTAATAACAGATTACTGCATACGGCTGTTCCTCATTACGTAAGCATTTAACTCATCTTGGGAAACCTAGTGTAGTTTGATTTGCATGGCTGCTTTACTGAAGTCTCCTCAAACGTTGGTCAAATGCTTCTTCCAACATCAGGAAATCATATGAAATATTGCAGCAAACTCTTTTCAAGGATGATCATGTTCCGAATGGACTTAGCCAACTGAGTTTGTCGTATCATCACCTCAATACAATGTTCTTTTTTGGTTGAGATCGTGACTGAAAGCACTGAGAGTTGAAGTACATATCGACACCATTTTCATATTTCTGTCCACTCCATCATTCATTGCTCTAGCTTCATGACAAGCTAGATCATCATGCAAATCGGGGAAGAGAGCGACGATATCCAGTTAAGCTGTGTCATTTGATTCGTACAGGGAATGCTCCAACATACGCCTTCTACGTGCTTTGTGTGCTTAAACTCTACCAACATTTCTTTTCGGTTTCTGTTGATTTATTACGTTGGTATTAACAAAATGAGTTTTCCACCTATTGACGGTGTTTCTCGAGGTACAAGATGTAGTCCATAAACTTTGTCGGTAAGAAGGTGTAGAGCCGGCAGGTGTGCGACTCGTTCGCGTATGCAGCCTGCCTGTGGTAAGTTGTACAGGATGGGCCGAAAGTACGGTAACAATATCCATTTTCCGCCAAGGAAACATGTTGTGCCCTGAAGTTAAACCTACTTGGAGTATCCTTCCGCAATATTTTACCGCAATAGTGCTTTGCCCCACAAGTCAAGTTTGATTCAAGATTGGGCCAGAAATATATTATGGGTCCTGTCGGTTTATCGAGCGACCACCCAGTTGCTTCATTCTCAGCCACTGAGATTAGCAGGTTTTTCTAATACCCGAAATCTGGGCTTATCCATAACTTTCCCTGAAATTGGGTCAGTCGGTAAACCACTCCAAAAAATATCGGATGAGGTTACCCTCAACCACTTGCGGCTCCGACTTCACTCACTGTCTTGGGTCCTGTATCGAAACTGAAGGAGAGCATCCCGAGGAGAAGGGTTGCCTTGCATTAGTTTTGAGACGGTAAACATAAATTCCACGACAATGTTCGGAACTACAGACAAATTCTTTCTGCAAGCACAACTAGAACAATAATATAATAGAAGATTACAGACAAATTCTTCCTCTGGGTGCACTTTTCCTTGTTACCCCATTTTTGGCTCCGCTGTTCAAGAACTTTGCTTGCAAGAGTTCAAGTCAGTCGTGTGTTCTACGGTGCATTATCTAATTATAGAGTATTCTGTAAAATGTACCGCTGCAATAGACACACAATGACATGCGCGATCCTGAGTTTTCCATATTTTCGTCGCCTTCTCAGTTGAGCGCGCCCACGAGGGTATTCCAAAAATGCTTGAATGAGAAAAACAAGCCTTAGCTTTCGAAGAGCACAGTTGGCATATATGCAGGCATGTTAATGTAACTGCATAGCGATTTTGTAGCAATTTCATTCTAATTTTCAAATCAGATCAACACCCTGACTGGTGTTTTGTGTTCTCCCGAAAAAAAATTCTCAATTGCATATTTGGTGCAAACAGGCCATGACTGGAAGCATGGAGTAGCCGTAGTTTTTCGCTCCCATATTTCTTATGATCCGCTTACATGGGAAACCTTGGATAACATTGGGAAGAGCACTTCTTGTACTTGAAGGAACAATAAACCGCAGTTTGAAGATCCTATGGATTTTGCAGGAGAAATTGCCACAACAATTTGTTTCGAGACCAACTGCTCGAAGGCAAAACCATCCTTGAAAACTGGGTTTTAACTGGAAGATATTTTGGACCTTTCTCTACTCGAGGGAAAAAAGAACGGGGTAAAGCATGGGTTCCTGGCGGAGGAATAAATGAGCAAATGTTGTAGAATAATTCATGGCCCCTCTGTAGTGCGCTTAAAATTTTTCAATGTAATAACTTAAAGGCAGTGTGTCAGGTCGTTTTAGGTATCAAGATGTCAACGGATTCCGATTCTTCTCGACGCGCTGATTCCAATGATGTACTTGAAATCCGAAAAAATGGTCAAAAACCCTACTTTTAAGGCAAAATGTGATCTTGGCATGAACGAGTTTTCCAGACCGCTAACAAGGAGGGAGCGATGAAAAATTGAGACTGTTTATCGGAATGAACTTCCGAGCTGCAGCTATCATAGACAGAACAAGTATCTCCGTGTTGGAAAACAATGCCGTACCCTCAGCAAGCTTCCATTGCGGAATGAAGCTTCTCGTACAACCGGCCGAGAATTTTGGATTTCTCGGCCAAAGGATCCCGTATTTTTCAGGGTTTTCGACGTCTTTTTGAAATTTGAAGTACATCTATGTGCTCAGCAGGCCGAATATGTTCAGATGAAGGGGGGTTGTGACGAGCTGACACACTGCCTTTAGGGCAGAGTCGACGTGCTTATGAGAATCTCACGGAGAACGTCATGGAGGCGAGTTTTCAGTTTTGTTATCAGGAAAACGCCACTAGAAGATAGTACTTGTTCGACAACCACTTCTCAAAGTATACATAACCGCCTCGGCTAAAACTCTGTCACCACTCCTCAGACAAATGAACGGCACCGTTGTTACATAGTATGTAGATTCTTCTTTATCAGGGTTAAATGAGAGCGTCTTAGTTAGTAATTCATCCCAGTAAGCGTTCGGCGCTTAGCGCCTTCCTCAGACCTTAATATACACATACAATATGCAAAGCAAAACATGTTAACAATCTTTTACGTGTATGACTCATCTAGCGACACTGCACTTATACGAAACACTACTGCTACTCCTCAGGTATGTAAGCGGTCGGGTCAAGCAATTAATTTCAGCGCCTCAACGAGCTCCTCCTTATTGTTTGTCTCCGTCTGATATCGCTTAATTTCCCGAGCCTCCATAATCTTTCTATGAAGGAGGTTCTTGAGGTGAAGGTGTAACACTACGACTCCAGATTCTGGTGTGGATTCACGGGTGTGTACCGTCGTACGTTGCCGGGAGAAGCTCTTATTGGGGTAGGCTTGTGGGCGTGCGAGTGCTCGACGATGTTCATCTAACCGCTTTCTCAGCAATCTTCCGCTTTCTCCAATGTATCGATGACCGCATCCGACATACTTCATCAAATACATCGTCCCGCGCAAGTGACAGATCCTCTTGTTGGTGCAATAGCGGCATCCCTATTCATCGCATCCGTTCTCATACAAACGTGAAGATGTGAGGATGTGAGCATCTCTTTGAGCGTCGGTGGGGCTGAAAAATTAGACGCAATGGAAGTCATGACCTCTTCACTATAGCGTTTCACTTGGTGATCGCTCAGGTACGGCAATACCAGTGCAATCCCATCTGGAGCCGAGTACGGTCTCCACGTTGCCGTTTCCCCAATGTTGTATCCGTTCTCAAAAAGAATGCGCTGGATTGACTCATCATTTTCTGGGTTTCTCACTGCAATTCGTTCGCTGGTTTTGACCAAGTTCTCAAACAAAATTGCTGGATTTTCCAAATAATTGATGTGTTTGTGTTCCGTGAGACCAACAAACTAGCACAAGGACCAACAGTATTAGGATGTTCAATCCTCCTTATTGGTGAAGTCCAACTTGCAGTGCTCTCAATGTTAATGTACATTTCCTCATTGTCGTTTGTCTCTAGGCGTTCCCCCACTTTCGAACGCTCTCAGTAGTTAAGAGTCGGTGGGAGTAATGTCATCGCAAAAATAGTAACGATATAGCAGTATGAGCTCGGGCTTCAATCAGGATGAGTTTTTATGAGACGGCCTCAATCTTGGGACATAATACCTATGGACAACTTTATTAGGCAGTAAAGTCATTCTTACTACTGTATGTTATGAAAGCAAACTTCTTCAGTGTGCTATATATCAAGTAATAAGTTTGCGTAGGATCACCGTCTTGATTGTAAGTGATATACGCACTCTAACTTCTGGAAGGAGAGGACGCGAGTGGAAGGACATCGTTGCAGTGCCATTGCTCAAAAATATGTGGAGTGCTACTTGTTCAGTGAAATCTGTAATCTAATTTGATCCTTTTGGATACTTTCTCCATAATCCAAGCCCCATTATCCACGAATCGTTCCTGAATGAGAGACATACCGAGAAGTCATCGTTAACTCTCTTCCTCTTCCTTGAAAAATGTGTGGGAATGAATTGCCAGGGTGTTCGTGTCTGGTAAAAAGATTATGTACGGTAGAGGTGTTGCGTAGCTACGGTTGTTATTCAGAGGAAATGCAGAATGATCAATGGAAACGATCTGGCTAGAAACATAAATGAATATTCGCGGCGGTGATTGCTTTAAGTCATACGGGTGAAAGGCGTGGAAAAGAAGTCAGGGGGCGGGATAACCATTACTAACCGACACCCATTACTCTACACGCCTGTTAAGACATGCACCGAAAACTTGCCATAGGTGGGTTGGTTTTTTCTTTCTTATGAACAGAACCGTGTCTTAAACTGCATAGAGTTCCATATCAACACTAATCTTAGTGTCAGTAAGTTCATATAGGGAAACCCCATGGAATTCCAAACCATAACTCTGTCTAATATCGAACACAACTATCATGTGAGCTGATTTGCTCCCTCAGGTAAATTTACCGGCATTTACCTGACATCGTCAGTGCATCCAAGGTAGTTCTGCAAACTCTGCCAAAGTTGCTTCTTCTTTGCGAAATGTTAAAAAAGGAAGGAATAGGACTTTACCCGATACTGCCGTTCCTGGGAACAACCAATGCTTCGATGGTTGCACCAACACCCTGGAATGTTGAGATTCCTATCATTACCGGATACCTCGTCTTTCTTACACCAAACCTTCATCGAATATCAACATACGTTTCTTAGAACAGATACGACAGTCCGCAATGCAGTGTCCCAAGTCCATGTGCTACTCTCGAACTTTATGTCCAAGGTTTAATCTCGCGCTATCAGTAATTACCTAGTGAATATTGTACATGCAGGCGAATAAAATCAAATTTAGAGCAGCACAAAACAGCTACAGTAACGTATTGTGAGGAAGTGAAGGTTGTAAATCATTCCTTGCACGTACAGGACCAACAATCCTGAGAACGCTGCAATCCAGGATCTTCCATCTAGATTTTCACTTCGAGCACTGTATTAGCTATAATACATTCACCATTTATGGCTCCACAATTTCCCTCTCAACTTCAACCACAGGAATAGCAAGAATTATACAGTGCAGATCAATCACTCTTGTACCATAGAGAACCGCCCGTCCGGAATGAAGCGGATGCAGAGCACCACCTACGGTATACGACAGACCGGCTTGGGGGGGGGGGGGGG
>JARK01000037.1:48844-63481 GCA_000688135.1 Ancylostoma ceylanicum
CCCCCCCCCCCCAAAAAAAAAAGCCATGTTCCGACTAGAGATATTTTGAACCTTCCTCTATTCTGCAGAAAAAAGAGAGGAATTGACTATGGGTTCCTGGCGGAGAAATAAAAGAGCAAACGTTGCACAATAACTCATGCCCAACCCCTATACAGTGTGCATCAAAACTTTACGCCCACCCTAAAATTTTGTCGTTCCGGACGAGGACCAAAATCCCCTGGGAAATGAAGCTCACCATCGTTATCAGCTTGTTCAAAAAGCTCTAGGAGAAGTTTCCGGAGTTTTTAAGCAAGCTGAATACGATAGTAAACGTTACTCATTAGCAAATTTTCATCCTCATCGGAATCGACGAATTTCCAGGGTGGGCGTAAACCTTTGACGCGCACTGTATAAGGTTATACGTTGCATCATTCTGAACGCAACATTACGGCAAAATTTTCACAAGCTTCCGGAGCACGTTTGGATAGGAGAGATAATAGAGGGATCCTAAAATTTTATGTTAACGTTAATTTCATAACTGATGGCTATGTACTTAAAAAGAATTACAACGAAGTAGTTGCTGGAAATCGGCTAAGTGTAGGATAGAATGCCGCGCAAAAGTTGTTATTACAGTTTGCACTCCAGTCAGTGGTACAAGAAAGGTTTGAATAATCAGAAACTTACTCAAAGCTGCTGGTTCTTGAAGTGTCTAGTGGAATCACGTCTGTTTTCTAGGAAAGCTCCTCGTCGCCAACGTCGCAGAACTAGCGAAACTACAGTTTTAAAACTCAAAGATTAGTGGCTTGCAAATGCGTACAAAGATGCGCACAGGTTTCGATAACAATATTAGATTGAAATTAGAAACTGGGCTGGGTATTCAACTGAAAAGATTGTTGCAGCGGAGCACAACTGCGCTGTGATCTGGCTTCCATATTATCGCAGAAGAATTTTTCAATCCTCAAATTTTCGATTACTTGAGCTCTTGAATATTCGAACACTCGGATAAATATTCGAACTTCATTTAATTCGGTCGAAACACTGGTGTGGATTCGGCCGCATTTTTTTTTTCGTGAAGCACTACGTACGTAACTATTCCGCTGTTGCTTTCGTTCCCGAATTTATTTATCTGGAAGTTCCGAAAGGCGTCAAGATTGAAAGACGTTTCGGAAATCGTGGGGCGTCGTGTGCCGTCAATAGTCAATCAGCTTCGCAGAACCTCTGAAAGAGTGGCTAGCTTCGTAGAAGTTTCGAAACCAATTTTTCTTTTCCTTCTCGGAGTTCCCTGAACTTCCGCATAAATCAGCGCTTGACGTCATAGTTCTGCGGAAGTTTCGAAAATCAGGATCCAGTAGTGAATTAGGCTGAGGGGAAGTTTCGGCTATTTGTTGTGGGAAGCACCGATCTACTAGAAAGTTCCGAATGGTTTTGGGAAGCACCAATCTACTAGAAAGTTCCGGACTCCGGTCGGACGAATAGTGCTGATCTCTATGCTATGTGTGACAGGCAATACCTCGTCTTCATTTCAAAATAACGATCAAAGATTCTACACGATAACGTCCGTCCGTAGCTCGTCAAAATTACCAAAGACGATTAAGCAGAAATGTAGGAGAGCCCCAGCTGAAAAGTTGTATCGTGTAGCTCTCACTTGGCAACATCAGAATACCAACTGTTGTTGGCATTGAGGCTAACTAGGGAGTTCCGAGTGCATTTCCTGCGCGTTCCAGCAGCAGTGCAATAGACTGAGTAGGTTGTTTGTTATAGGAGAAACTAACAGGTACTTTGGACCGTATTTACGTAAAAAAATCCTTCTCTCTTTCTCACTGCCATAACGACCAAAAATTCCTTTCATAGGAGCTTGGCAAACCACCAGATTGGCAGCGAGTAGCGCTTCTGGCCTTTTTTACGTGCTATCCTCTATAAATTCGGGCTAACAGATTGTTGAAGGCATGTGATAGATTAACGTTCACTTTATTTTGTTAATAATAAGGAAATGTTGGGAAAATGTTATAGAAATAGTAATAGAACATACAGAGGGTCATAATTATAGGTCATCCCCCGACTTTTCCATCCTGGTTTTTTAATAATAATATTTATTATCGGATACCAGATATAACAATCAAAGGACTGAATAATGAAGAAACACACCGATAAATGCTAGAATACGACAGGTGTAGGAGGATGAGGTAGTCAACAACGAGGTAACCAATGCGGTTAATCAAGGAGGGGAAGAGGGAGTGGATCTCAGGGCGAGGAAGAGCGGCGGCCGCCAACACCGCAAGTCCATCAGAAGGGTAGATCAGGGCTCCGGATACCAACTTAGTAGGTCCATCAACCTCGCCGAGGTCCACATTATCGCGCTTCAAATGGTACTGGGTTTTCTCTTAGGCTAGGAGAACTAAGGGGGCTAGGAGAACTAAGGGGAAAGTGTGCATATCCTGGCAGGAAAATCGAATGGAGGTGACCACATACTAGCATAAGCTTTGTTAACTTGTAAAAACAACAGAAGAAAGGAGGAACACATAGAATGATGCACATACAAAATCGGCCAAATTATGACAAAAGAGAGTTGTCAGTAGGAAGCCAGAGATGGTATACTCACCCCCACTGAAATAAGAAGTGGTTAATCCAGCTTCCGTAAATAAAAGCAAAGGGGATGTCAATAAAAACCACTCCCTCTAAGGATCGTCTGCAGTCTGCTGACGGAAGCTGAGCTTGGTGACCATAGAACCACAGTTGAGGGAAGTTCGTTCCAGATTCTGGTACCCCCTGCAAAAAAAGAACCATGGAATTGTTTAGTGCGACAAGTCTCTATGTTGAGCTTGAATTGATGTCCTCTGGTCCTATGAGAAAAATCAGGGAATTTTGAGAATGTTGACATCTTCCCATCCTAGTCACCAAATATAATTTTGAAGAGCAAGGACTGATCACTTACTTTTTTGCAGACCGTGAGATTTTTTCTCTAGTGTCATTTCAACCAACACCTGAAGTGACCCTGGTGGTAGTTGTAATAACACTAAATAAAAAAATTCCACGGTTTTTTCAGCTCACACTAGCAACCCTAGTTTTCGCCTATTTCGCAGTCGTGACACACCTTCGGGACACTCTCCACTCTTTAGCCTCTTGTGAGTGCGCGATTATCAGCAATCAACGGAGAAAAAATAGATATATGTATGGTCTGGTAGCGCACACAGGGCCCATGATCTGACATTGTCCGCAACTACGACCACACTTGTTTCCAGCGATGGGAGAACGCCACAGAATTCCTTTTGAAGGAGATGGATGCAGCACGCCAAAATAGAAGGAATGGCACCAAATTCACATCAAAACATTATGAAGTAGGCTTAAAAATCAAGCGGACGTAATTGCGGACAATGTCAGATCATGGGCCCTGTGTATATATGCTACCAGACTGTAGGTAGTCGTGGATGCGCTACGCTCGTTCTATGCAGATGTCCTCAGAATCATTATGAGGAGCAGCAGTGGCAGTCTGTATAAAATAAGCGTGGGCTGTGGAAGCCCAATGAATTTTCAAAGTTCCCTGATTTCAGATGCACGGCGAATAAAACTTTTAGAACCCTAAGATGTGTCACGACTGCGGGTTCGGCCAAAAAAAAGACAAAGTTTTAAAAAATTAGGGTTGCTGGTGCTTGTTCAAAAAAGTGGACAAAGGTTATTTCAGGTGCTGATTGCAGTGGCATTAGAGAAAAATTCTACGATCTGCAGAAAATGCAGGGGTGGAGAAGCTGGAGGGGGGGGGTCCTATAATTATGAAACGCACAGTGTATTACGATGATAAGGGAGAACTAGAACGAAAGTGCCCAATTACATTTCAGCCAAATTTATTGTATGAGACAGCACCTACTGGAAGATAAAATACGTGATAATTGTAGCAGACCTCAGACGAAAGAAAAAATACGTGATATGTAATTGTAGCAGGCCTCAGACGAAAGAACGAGAGTCCTTAGAGCTTTTCTCTATACTATAACCACCATTTCTGTGAAGTGGCCTACAAGACTAGTTGTTCACAACGAAGCTGTTACTCAGTTCCAAATCTACCAAAACGCGGTGAAGATACCATAATGACTTCAGCAAATTCAGCGAAAAACTGAAGATAGAGCGTGCTTACAAGGGTCGTTATTCAGGTACTAGGTTATTAGGCTTGAACTGCTCCGGACAGATCGGAATTGTTATCGACATTGTGTAAAATTGTTCAGAGATATAACTATTAGGATGAAAACTATAAATGTGCGTTTGTGAGTTAAAAATTATTTCAAAAGCGGCTATACCACAATTCACCTCTGGTATCGCTGAACCTTCGCCATCCTTTGGGCAGAGAGCGAGTGCCTTCTCAGAAAAATTCCCTGCGCCATGAGGCAGAGTAGCTGCTTACCCAAATTCTGACCTGGCACAGCAAAGGCGATCGTAGGTTCGGTCGGCACCCGAAATTTCGGTTCAGTCACCAAAGTTACGCAAATTTTTAATTTGCCAATTTTTCCACGAATCTATTCTAGTAGCAAATCGAATATTCTCTGTATGTCTAACATGAAGGGCTCTGCAATTCTGTTGCTGTTCCTCCCTGTTTAAATCTGCATAACTCACGAATGGAAAATCCATGCACTTGGTCGACCATATTCTGAATTCTCCGAAAATCGAGAATTGGAGATTGTCCAGCAAATTGTGTAGCAGATGATCCATGAATTGCGCTTTTATGCTGTGCCAATTATTTTAGAATAGGTGCTCGGTAACGAGCCCATTAAAGCGATAGAAAACGGAGCTCATCCATGATTTTATACCCTTCTACTATCAGCAGCGGTCCGAGTTGATTATATAGCCAAAATGCTGCAATATGGCGGTAGTCCAAGAGCATAACATACATGGCGTTGTATGATAAGTGAAGCAGCAAAATAGTTAATAGTAATAGAAGTGTACACTGGATGTTCTGTGACGTGTTTTCTCCTTTAAACTTGTCTCCGACTATCGAAACAGTTCAAATGAAGAAACTCAGCAGCGTTGTATTGGGCTATTCATTCAAGAGAACAAAGCGGGCACTGATAACAATGTCCTGAAATAATATTTCTTACCGTAGTAGCTAAAAGAGTGGAACTCCGCCAATTCCTGCTAAAAAAAAGCACAAGAATGGTTTGCGGTGAGTTTGTGGTATTTCACGTATATCTTCGCCATTGGCAGCTTACGCAGATTTCGTTTCTTCGAAAATTTAAAAGGCAGCACCCACGGAAAATTTCACTTTTGAGTTGAGTCGCTCACAGTAAAGCCGGCTGGTTGAGTTGAGTCGCTCACAGTAAAGCCGGCTGGTAGTAAATCACAACGGTATGTTGAACCCGAAGAATAACCGCCTCCTAGCGGAGATACTGCCGTGGACACAGATGCAAGCATGGCTATTTTGGTGTCCGCCACGCCAGTTAACGCTAATGACTTGGCATGCTACACGTGTTCTAGCGCTGTGTATAGTGTAGTGTATGGAATAAGGTACAGTGTAGCGTATAAAATGTGCATCATCCACAGGATTTCGTGGAGTTACGCGCGTATACCCTCAGCGGAAAACTCGTCCGCGCTGTGGACACATGGGAAACAGCGCCTTCATTTTCCGTCTTACGGCGTGTTTCACGCTGTTTCGTCGTTGCGTAGAAGCTCATCGTCCCTGAAAACCTCGAAAAACAGCGAAATCTTCGACTCAAAATTTTCCGTGGGTGCTGCCTTTAAAGGCACAGTCTCCGCTCTGCACGAGAGCACCCCAATGATGTCGTCGTTCTCGTCGTTCTCTCAATGGTCTAAATCCAATTTGTACAATCTATTTTATGGCTTTTAAAGAGAAGAAATCGCTGGGAAGTGGTGAGGGCAAAGACCTTATATTCTAAAGTCAAATGCTTCCTGCATATGAAAATGGATTTCTCAACGCCAACCACGACATGGATCAGCCTTCATAAGCTTGGAATGACCCTATCCCCATATACAGGTGCGTCAAAAGTATGGTGCTGGTCGCGCTCAGCGAATCTGCTTAAAGACAGCACGCACGAAAATTTTTGTGTTGGAGATTTCGCTGAATTTTGAGGTTTTTAGGGAAGATGAACTCATAGGCAGTGATGAAACAGCGTGAAACACATCGGAAGACGGGAAATGAAGGCACCGTTTTCCACGAGCCCAAAGTGCGGACGAGTTTTCCGCTGAGGGTATACGGCATAACGCCACGAAATCCTGTGGATGGTGCGCACACTACACTGTACACTATTCCGTACACTACACTAGCATACCAAGTCAATAGCGTCAACTGGCGCCGCGGACACCAAAATGGCCATGCTCGCATCCGTGTCCATGGCAGTATATCCACAGATAGGCGGTTATTCTTTGTGTACAACTTACTGTTGTGATTTACTAGCAGCCGGCTACACGGTAAGCATCTCAACTCAAGGCGAAATTTTCTGTAAGTGCTGCCTTTAAACCTTGACAAGCGCAGGGTTGATCTTTTGATTTTCGTGTTATTCGCACTCCTGAGTTGCATCATTTTCTGTTCATGTCATTCCATCTGTCTTTTTCCATCATGATGGAGCCCCGCACTCACTGCTCTTCTGTCATCGCTGTGCACCACAACTCAGTCTAGGATTGCATGATTTGTAGGTGTTCAGATTGCATGATTTGTAGGTGTTGTTTCTCGCACGTCAACCACAACGTTGTCCAATGAAGGGGAGACAGAAGGTAATCGCTCCACCCACGGAGGATGCCGTTCTGTAAAAACTACGGCCAAAATCGGGAAAGTACAGTCCTTCTCAAAAAGATGGACGGATTGCGCATGCGGTTTCATAGCGTCGCGGGTGCAGAATCGCGGCGGGACCTACTCGACCCTCCCACTCAGAGCATGCTCTCTCCGTATCCCTCGTTCAGGTCCGCAGCAATGGTGCAGTCGCGCAATCAGTCTATCCTTTTGAGAAGGACTGTACTTTATGCAACTGACGTATTCCGACGCGCACTTCCCATCGAATATCGCGAGAAACGATGTTATGGAGCAGCAAGTGTGAAGGAGTGTGATGAAGTAGTTAAAGATGAGTGCCTACGATGAGGACAGAAGTCATTCGGTAGTGGAGTCTGCAGGAAGACTCAAGAATGGTGCCAGCAAAACCTTTGGTATCATCAGCAGCGTCGATGGCCTTCCAATCTGTATGACTTTCCCACACCGAATCTATATCTAAAAAATAGCAACCCTTACGACAATTTTTTTTTAAATCTCGGCGACGAGCGTGGGCGCCAAGTTCAAATGATGAGGAGGCATCTGTAAGAGAACTCACGGAGAAAGGGAGCTTCGAAGCATTGGACATCATCCAAATTTCGCGCAAGGCCTAGGACACTCCTCTCCGGGTAACATCGATTTATTGATCGGTTTAACCGGTTTTTCTCAGTTTAACTCCAAATCAGATCGAAATGTGCCAACTAGGCAATCCACCACGCTGATCACGAATCTGACAACCATTTTAGGTGATGGTTATTGAATTATTGATTTTATTGATTTATTGCAAGCTTTGCTCGGGACGTGGCAGAAGCATGCTCGCAAGGGTTATCCACCACGCCGATCGCGAATCTGATGGTAATTTTTTTTCGTGCGTTTCGCTTCGGCATGGTGAAATGTGCTCATAGGGGTTATGTAGCATGCTGGCTAGGATTTATGAGGGTCGTAACCAAGCGAAACCTGGTTGGCAAACCAACTTTCACATCATGCTCCTCCTGAGCGTCAGACTTACACTTCAAGTGATTTCACACGGCTATACTGATACTCAACGACTAGTTACTGCTAAACCACATATCTTCACGCTTAAGGCATCCATTCACAAAACTTCAGACGAGACGGCGACATCTACTTGTATGCCGCGGCCAACGCCTTCTCGGCAGTTATGAAAGTCTACATATGTTGATGCTGAGGGAGAGACATCTGAAATTCCACATAGATTTTTGTTGGTATAAGAGCAGTAATTGCTGTCTCGAAAAGATTTTCTTGGAAGTATAGGATCTCCATTCAGGATGGAAAATTTATCCTGTGGTCATAACTTTGACGCAGCCTGTGTGTCACACAACAAAGTTTAGCAGTAACTTTCTTTAATTGTCCCTAATCTTATTTGCGGCTTTTTCTTCAGGACTCTGGTTCATTGGTATATGTGTCGGTCGAGCCTCCAGTCCGTATGTCCTATACCGGAGCTCCCAAATTTATCCAAACCAGTCCAGTATTTCTACTCAAAATTCGCGTCGAATTTCCAGTCCTAGCTCCACTGCAGAAGGTGTGTTGTGTATTTTATTTTCGATCATATAACTCTAGTGAGAACAGTGGAAATTGAACTATCTAGTAAAATCTGATTTGAAGAAAGTAAAAAAAAGATGCTATTAGTGCTACAATTTCAGCTCGACTCAACCGCAATTCGGCTCCAGGTGTTTGTCAGTATATAGGAGGAGATGTTGACAATACCTTTGCACAATGTGTGAGAGTAGCTTTGCGCATAATTTCTATACATTCTCTCGGAATCATATAAGTCCGCATGTGTTCTATTTCTCAAAAGATTCTTGTTTAGCGGCTTATTGTACAAGCTTAGAGCTGGTAAAGCAGTATGGTCCCGGGAATCTTGCAAGTGCAGGATGAAAGCCGCGGCACTTCTATTGGCAAACCTCTCCCCATTGATTGGACTTCACATAGCATCCACAGTGGGCAATGAAAATGTGCGTACTTCCAAAGAAACAACAGTGATGGCAACCAAAGAAGTTTAGCATATAATAGTCTTCGGTGCACATTTCCAATAATCCAGCCTATGGCTACGCGTATTGTGACCTACACGAGGAACAACATCATAGTGAGCGGAAACAGTTGAATGCGATGAAAAAGTCGAAATATTGAAGAAAATAGCACTACCTACACTAGCAACAAATCCTACTAACCTACTGACCACTACAATTTCGTTCTTATCCATGTTGCCAAATCTTCACGCAAGCGGCTAATTACACGCGCTGCGTCTTGTTTACGTGCGGGCGGTCAGCCGCGTAGCCATTGATTCGCGCAAAAGCTGTTTGCACGCCTCCATAGCGGTCCCTTGAATTCATCCGCGCCTACGATAAAAAAGTAACTAAAAATCAAGCAGGTCGATAAATGGTCTAATAGCAAATCGCTCCTGAGCAACAGTTCTCCTTCCAAACTGGAGCAATCTTCACAACCCTCTGCAAAATACCTGTGGAAGTACTAGGCGCGCGCTCATTCTCAGTCTAGCGTACATGTCGATGAAACCGCCTCGAATGGGCGGAGATGTGGGTTGTGCGTGCCCCTATATTCATCCGCGCCTTGCCACATAGTCCCTACCTGTGGTCGACCTCGACTTAACCACTTATCCAACACTCCCATTTAACATTTTTCCGATTTATCATATATAAGAACGAATAATCCAGCACTTTTATGTATATGTGCTCAAGCGCACTCATTCTGCCTTCAGTGTCCCCCCCCCCTCGCTTACTATGACGTTGCCATCCGAGCATTGACATGGCAGTGTCAGTCTTGAATGTTCCTGCTTTCGAGTTGCCGTCTTTCAGCTTTACTTCTTCGAGTTAATTCATCGATTTCTTAGGTCATAGTGATGGTTTCCAGCTAGGTGTATCTCTAGAGTGAGTAGTTTCAGTAACTGTCCAACCGAGCTGACCTGTGAGAAAATATGGCCGACAACAAGGATGAACTCGTGCAGAGGGCTAAGCTGGCCGAGCAGGTAGTAATTTTGGTTGTTATCCGTTTTGTTGTTCTGAGTGGTTATTAGGATTGTAGTGGTTCATACCATGTACCTACGATTGTATTTATGAGGATTTTAGGCCGAGCGATACGACGACATGGCACAGTCCATGAAGAAAGTTACCGAATTGGGTGCAGAGCTTTCGAACGAAGAGCGCAACCTCCTTTCTGTTGCTTACAAGAATGTTGTTGGAGCGCGCCGTTCGAGCTGGAGAGTTATTTCGTCGATTGAGCAGAAGACCGAAGGCTCTGAGAAGAAACAGCAAATGGCAAAGGAATACCGCGAGAAGGTTGAAAAGGAACTGCGCGACATCTGCCAAGATGTGCTGGTTAGTGCAGGTTTATTATCTTTCGCGTTTAACCATTATATATGTGCTCGATATTTGTGGTCATATACAAATGTCACTAATATGTCTATTACAGAATTTGTTGGACAAGTTCCTCATTCCAAAAGCTGGTAATCCGGAATCGAAGGTGTTTTATTTGAAGATGAAGGGTGACTACTACAGATATCTGGCCGAGGTTGCCTCCGGAGAGGACAGGAGCTGTGAGTGATTTTCGGTCTGCATAGTGTGAGCTTGAGCGTGCAATAATCTATTAAGAAACGCAGCAGGGAAGATACTATCGCTGTTTTCGAGATTGGGCAAAATTTTGTTCTCATTTTCAGTTGCGCTCTATTTCACATATAATGTCTTTTCAACTTTGGGCCGCATAGTTATAGTGGTCGTCCATAAGCAGTCTATCCGATGTTATGTGTTATTTGCAAGTTCAGACGGATTGCTTTAGTTGTTTTGGTTCAGCCTTTCATGTGAATGAGTGAGGGTAGCTTGTGCGTGGTTGTTTTATTGCTCACGGAAAACAGCACTATTCGCAACGGTTTTGATGTTTTGTCATGTACTATGCTCATTCGTTAATATTTATTTCAATCATTTCAGTAATGATTAGGCTAGAATCTTGCTGCTGCGTTAAGCATGGAGTGTTCAATAATCTAAAATTGATCGGTTGATTCCAAAATATGGTCACTAACCGTAACAGGAGGGTTTTCCCTAAGAATGATCTTTGTTAATACCAAACAGTGTTATACCGATAAGTGTTTTTGCTTTTCCTTTGAGTGTCTGTTTTTGCTGTGTTCTAACAAGTGGCTGCCCAGTTTTGAGCTCTGAGGCGATATTGCCGCGGCGGATGGTCGCGACTGGGATTCAGCTAAAATTATTTTATGCATTGATGTAATTATCAAGCATTGTCCTTGGTTAACACTGTCGTTACTCTTGCGATTGCAGCGGTTGTGGACAAGTCGCAGCAGTCATACCAGGAGGCGTTCGACATCGCCAAGGACAAGATGCAGCCCACTCACCCCATCCGCCTTGGCCTCGCTCTCAATTTCTCGGTGTTCTACTACGAGATCTTGAATGCACCCGATAAGGCATGTCAGTTGGCGAAACAGGTGATTTTTTCTTGAAATTCTAGCAGTGGCGAGTATCGGGCAGAGCAGCTACTCTGAAGCTCTCGAGATTGCGAAAGAAAATTTGGCCACCACACATCCCGCTCGCCTTGGTCTTGCATTGAACTACTCCGTATTTTTCTATGAAGTAGCTTCAAGCCCTGATAGAGCTTGTCAACTCGCGAAGCAGGTGTTCTGTCTTAGAGTAGTCCTTGTATCTTAATTGAAATCGATATTATGCTATTTGAGGCCTTCGATGATGCAATCGCCGAGCTCGATACCTTGAATGAGGACTCGTACAAGGATTCCACACTCATCATGCAGCTGTTGAGGGATAACCTCACCTTGTGGACCTCTGACGCTGCCGCAGACGACCAAGATGCAGGCGAGCAAGGAGAGGGTGCCAATTAAACCCATATGATCTGATTCATTTTTAATCATTTAAGATGAAGATTTGTATAGAGTAATGTTCTACTCTAGCTGAACTATATTTATGTTGTCAAGTGATGTGGTTGCCTGCGTTGCATATTCAAGTCTATTAGTTAGGCTTAAATAGGCATGCGTAGTAACTTACGCGTCTTAACAGTCGTCTGATGCTGTTTTTCCAGCTTTGTTTTCAAGGTTTAAAAGAGGTAATTTTCAGTGTATAGTAACTGATAATGTTAATGCCGGCGTGCAGTTCGTGAGTTTGTGACCTCTGCTGTCCTTTACTAATCGTTATAATAAAGTGCAGCAGTGACGCGGAACTTGGCTATTTAGTTTCGCGAGTTGATCCAGTGATCCTGTTGAAGATTGGTGGGACAGTGTTCCTTCAGCGATTGGTTTGTGGAAATCTCGTGAAATATGCCCATATTCTATGGTGAATGTAACTGGACTTCCCATGGAGTAGTTCTATCCGTGGTTTTGAGGGCTGTATAAACGAGGAGTGAGTTGACCGTAATTTAACTGTGTTGCGGTGATTGCAGTTTTGTCGCGCGGAAACCTCTCGAAGTTGCTTAAGATAGCGATGTACAGGAAATTGTTCATTCAAGGAACTTTTTACGATACTCTAGGAGCTTGTTTATAGGACGTTTCTTGATAAAAGGCGGAGAGTCGTTGATGTAGATCGGTTGACCCTAAGGTAGGTGTAGGCTGTGCTACTAGGCGTGGACTGTTAGGCATTCCGGGAACATTAATCATTCTTACTAAAGAGTTTTCGAAATTGCTAGTTAAGCACTCCCTTCCCTGCGGCGCGTGTATCGCGTGTGGACGAGTAAATTTGAATGGGGGAAACATGTGACTTCGGCGTCAGCAAGAAAAGGCGGGTAAACTGCGGTGCTGGAAATACACGTGTACGTTTGCGCGCCACCACCGTAAGTGGTCTCTCACGCAGAAACATCGGGACGGCAGTGACGCTCTGTACGAATGAAAATTGCGGAAACATTCTTGGTGTGAATCCAGCGAAACTGGAATAGAAAGGAAATTTCATCGATGACATGCATGCGTTCTGGGGACATGGGCGATATACATGCTTGCAAAGTTGACCCTTCGCACCAAAACCATGAAGTTTTCTTGTTGTGTTGGTGCGACGAGAATGAAAACGTATTTTGTTAGCCGGGTACTCGTGGGCGGCGAAGCCAGGAACACTCCCTACGTGTGAGGAATTTCCTTCTCCGTATATTGCGTTGTGTATCGACGCGTTTACTTTAACGCGTGGTAGGTCGTGTCGTCCACAGCACATTGACAATTCCTCATGACGTGAGTACGAACGAGGTCAACGTGTTCGAAACACAACTGCTCGTAATCTTGAATTATTCTGTACTCGTTCATGACTGGAAATCTTACGCTGGAGGGAGATCTATTGTCAGTGAGGTTTGTTTCCTCACTGGCGATGGAAAAGGTACATGTAACGATTCCGTTAACGATAGGATTGGCTATTTAGGTCGAAATCGGTGTCATTCTTGGGGCATCACGCACTCGAAGTACTGAATCGCTGGCCTTGAGACCTTTGAGTGTGGCTGGTGCCGGAGTCCAGGTCATAACGTGTGTAGCCGATTCGTTTCCAGAACGCGTATGCCGTAGCTGCGACTGTGCTGGCGTAGGAGCACGCGGCGCGGTTGGTTCAACAGCTGACCAATCTGGCGTATTCGATGAGTTTTGTTGCTTGTTTTCCCTTGCAATACTCCTTCTTAGTTCCTAGAACAACTATGAAAGTTTTGAACTATGAACAGTTTATGAGCCTTGTTCATTGTGTTACTTCTGGCTGAGGTGTGGTGCTAACAAAGATGGATACATAGAGTCGCTCCAAAAAGTCCTTGCCTCACGCAGCACCGTCCGTTAAAGTACTATGCTAATACATAGGAGACGTGGCGCGAATCAGCAGACGGGCTGTGCTGCCTGAGGTGAGGATTGGAATGGTCTCTTAAATTGCTAAAAAGTGAGGCGACTCGACCTCCTGGTCTATTGTGTTAGTGTACTATGGCTATTTATGATAGGACCACAAATTCTTGTTTTTACTATTTCTTGCACAGATACTTCTTTAAATGTAATTCGGCTTTGTTTCGAGAACCAACTCGAGACATAGAAAAGCGTCAAATGCTTCCTATGGAAACCCGTAGGAACGATTTTATTCGAAGAAATTATAGGTTCTATATACATCTCTGTAGCAGGATATCGTGGAGACTTTGGATATGTGCTGCTTTTGTTCCGTTTCGAGTTTCACGTATTTTCCTTGTACTTTGGCCTCTGAGTGAAAATCCAGCCGATGAAAAGTGCTACATCTGTGGACACGGGCTTCAAAAACTTGACCTTGATGAACTGTACGGAGACAGTAAGTGAGTATAGGGTGTGGCCATGCGACGCGATTCCTCATCTGTCACCAGACAGGCGAAATTTGGGCGCGCTCCTACCACCCGGCATATTGTCCCCTGTCTTGACGCAGAAGCGGGTTCACTCCTCATTTACCACGCAGTAGTATGATGGTCCTAGTTACCGTGGTCTTTAGTTCATGCGCGTAAACGAATAACTTGAACGTTAAGCTTTTTTGAAGAAAATCCAAGGGAATGAGTTAATCAATCCGAACTCATTTATGTTTGTGGAGGCCGAATGAGGAGGAGATTGACAAATCCGATAAGTGGCAATCATCCTTGAGGTAGTTTCAAACATAAATCCTGTATATTTTGGCTCGCAGAGATTCCTCCAGTGTTAGGAGCAAGAATTTCGTGGAGGCGATGAGAGTTATCGACTAATCGCCCACAATGGTTAATTTCTCTTATAATACATTGCTTGCTTGTTTACTGTTATCATATTACAGCCTTGACCTATCCAAATACGTAAACACTAGTCTAGGACATCTTGATGCATGCAGTTTCCAAAGATTTTCTTCAATAAATTTCCTTCTCCTTGACGGGGGGGGGGTACAAAATTTTCTGGCAGGCAGACAAAGCGTTCCGTTATGAAAATTCAAGAAAAAAAAAAA
>JARK01000037.1:71042-92935 GCA_000688135.1 Ancylostoma ceylanicum
CCCCCCTCCCGCCCACTTTCTGCGTCCGCCACTGAAGATAAGGTATTTCAATGAGCAGGTATGTCTGAAATGTACCAGAAGAAACGTGACGTTCACAACAGCAGGAGACACATACTATAATAGCACCGATGTTATTCTTCAACAGCCTTATGTGCACTTACCTTAATAAAAATACATTCAAATTTAGATTCAGCAGCAATTGCACGAGCGAGGAGTGTCTTCCCACATCCGCTTGGACCATGCAAAAGTACTCCCTTTCCATTGCGAACACCGTATGAGCGGAACACTTCGGAATACTTGAAATGAACTCAATCAGTACCCTGTAGGGTGGACAACATCAGTGAAATCCAGTTATTTCCGGCTTGTCAAGCTTGTGCCCGAAAATATGCGTGTTAAAAGAACTTGTCACGATTGCTGTCATCGTACTTCATGTGCACGACTTCAATAATTCAACCACACATGCGACTGTACCCTTTTCTCAAATACAGACTAGTTAATTTTGTGTTTCGCGATTGGTTAAACACGAGAACTCATTTAATATCAACTGAAATTGAGAAAAAAAGGGAGTTGAGTGAGAGGGGACAGATTTTTAGGCCTAGACTTAAAGACAAGGTCCGGCCAAAACATACTTTGTCGGTTTCTTGCTTGAAGCGATAAATCTACGATGGCAGTAACCCTAAACAACAATGAAATTCCGAAAAAGATCCGTTAAGTTACGCTGAAGGGCAGAGATTCTAGTTGCATGGTTGCATAGTACGTGCTTTCAGTGGACGATCACTAGACGTCGGGCCACGTAAGTGGTGTTGCAACGACAACTGTGGCGTTGCACTTGGAGGTGCCACACCACCTGTGTCGCTGTGTTATTGGTGCCGCAGCACCCGTGTCGTTGCATTCGTAACTACAGCAACACCATCTTGTCGCTGTGTGGAGGATGATTACGTCACGTGTTGCTGTGTTGGAAGAGAGTAGCGGTGGCAACACCACCCAGACCAAAGCACCAAATACCGTAACCCTGGAGAATTTTCCCTTGAAACTCGGGATTGACCTTAGCAAACGCTCTCAAACTTGGGTCACATGATGTACGGGCGGGTTACATCACGAAAAGCATAAAAACCCTACGTCGAAAATCTTAACCAGACCTTGCCTTTAAGCTTATGCATAGGTTTAGTTCGTGGGCTTCCACGCTGAAGCCCACGACCATTCACAGACTGCCCTCCACTTCTCAATTTCCTTTTCGTCTCGAACTTGTAACAGTGCAGAAACAGAACAGATGATCGAAAGATAAGAAAACGGGTAAAAGTAGAGATTTCGTAGGTAGTCAGGTCATCAATTATGGACTCTGAAGAAGTTTAGACTACATGAAGAAGTCTAGACTATGAAGAAAATTTGTGATTTGGGCCAACACGCAAGACACTTCATTCATTGCGAAAGGCCTAGAGTAGGAATACACTGTCACTCTTAAAAACTACGAATCACACGAGGAATAAATGAGATCATTCTACGTAATACACCAAACTGTGAAGTTCGCTGGTAAGAGTTCAAATTTCAACCACGATCTGTAAGAAATTTTCTGTGCGGGAAACGCATGCGCATTCCTGTTTACATCGAAGGAATCCTAGAAAGACCTATAGGAAAAGTACATTAACGTGGTTGTTTCGAAGATGGTGTAATGACAGCATCGAACAATCGAAAATGTTTGCTATTCCGCTAGTGCAATCAATTACCCTCTTTAGTTCTCTTCTCACAAACCTTCGACGGCCAGATTAAGACTTCCGTGAGTTTCCGTTTTTCTCTCTCCATTCCTCCAACGTCGTCCAAGGACGTCTTCGCATCCTCTCTCGTTTTGGAGACAATACTGGCAGCAAGGCGCAAGTTCGCCAAGGCGGTGTCCACATCACATTTTAAAATTGGCGGGAATGGCGCTGAATAGAACTTCTATAGAATTCAAACAAAACGTATTTGAAAGGAAGCAAAAAAGGTGGCAACTAAGTCGAGTGATCTAGTTGAAGTCGCATTTCTTGTGTTCCTAATTTTTAGGATATATTTTGTTGATTGTCCAAGTTTCCGGTCTTTACTAACCAAGAACATGTGGTCAAAAAACACTTTTGGTATGCATTTGCTAGTACGGAAGTACGGAGTAGATTCGTCATAGGATTTGATCAATTTCGCCACAAAAAAAAACGACCCCATCTCAAAACGTTGTCCTGCTTATTAGAAGCTGGAACAGAAATCATATGAAATATCTTGACAAGAACAACCCTCGTTAATACGTTCCCTTTTCCTGTATAGAAGCGCGTGAACCAATACTTTGTTACTACTAGAAAAAGTTCCCCATTCCGTCACCTGCGGCACTTTCAAGTAGCAGTTCGGATTTTATAGTCCTAAATTACTTCTGTGCAAGAGAAAGTGCCTAGTATTTTGACATTTCTGAGACTTGGGTCGTACGTGGCTGATGGTAACACTCATTATTCCAAATTGTCGGAATCCCAATTCGAGACCTTTTCTTACGAGGGAGGAATACCAGATGTCTGTGGGTTTTCAATGTGAGTCGCATGTTACTATATGGAATCAAGGACGCTGATTCTAAATATGTTGTCCTCCGGTGCTCAATGGAGAAAGAGGTTATGAACAGTTTTCCGTTGCGCCCATATCATCCGAACGAACGCTTCTCGAACGATATCGACATCAGACGTCAGACAGACGACGATATACGAAAAGGAATCAGTATATCTTGTATTATAGAGTAGGCCACTTATCACTACACCCTCCATACGGTCGTCCCAGAAGCGTTCGTTCGGATGATATGGGCGCAACGGAAAACTGTTCATAACTTCTTCCGCTTTGCCATTGAGAACAGGAGAACAACATATTTGGAATCAGCCTCCCCGATTCCATATAGTGACATGCGACTCACATTGAAAACCCACAGACATCTGGTATCGTTCCCTTGTTAGCTCCTTCCAGACGTCTTCGTTTGACAAACCTCTGCCAAATTCCGATGGTTTTCAGTCCAGTAAGCGCTTTGGAAAACTTCTTGCCCTCAACGACAGAAGTGTGAGCACATAGCTGGATTTCATTCCAAAAAAGCAACCTAGTAGCGAAAATGTTACCTTTCATGAATTTTTGCCCTCTCAGTTAGGCCACCTTATACATGTAACCAGTCAACCAGTGGTGGAATTCATGAACGTTGCTGGAAAGGTTCGAAGGTTCTCACTCATGCTGAGTGACTAGTTTCTCGGTCAAAATGTGAAGCATGTCGCTATCCTTGCAACTGTTTGTCCTCGTTGCTTTGGACTAGTGACTAGAACTGAGCATACCCTTTTTGCCCAAGGAACTCATTCATTTTAGAAAAGCGGATAGGTCAAAACCATACAGGAAAAGTTCATGAAACCCGCCACAGTAAAGAACAAATGTTCGGAGGTCCAATTCGTGGACTATACGCACCCGGAACAAACTCAGCAATCGATAGATTAGAACTCAAATAGGTAAGAAATGAGAGGCACAAACAAGTCACTTGTATGCATGCACTACCTCTTATCTTCGCCTGTATTTGAATTCTTGTTGCCAGTTGTCGCATGTCGGTAAGTGACAAATTTTCCATCGTTGACGGTGCCGTGGAAAGGTCGCAGTTATGTTCCAGTAATTCATTCAGTATCTTCACTCGTTCGCTCTAAAGATGTCTGTAGATAACAGTTGCCGTCTCGACACACAGCAGTACTCATTTTCCATTGCATTACTGCAAGCGTTCCTCATTAAAATTGCTCTACAGAAGCAATGTCTGCTTGTGCTGGATTCATTTCCACGAACTAGACATGGCCAACTCTTAAGATTATGCACAAATTCGCTATGAAACCGGTTCTGCCCTAGGTGACATTAATTTTCCAAGTGTCTGAATGGCCGGCTGCGAGCAGACCTTTCAATATCGCGTGATTAAGGATGGGCGGTGGGAGAAGTGAAATGGGAGGTGCGAGAGATGACGGAACTGAATCCAGGTCATGCGGCCAAACTACTACGACTAGCCCAATACCTCAGTTTCATGCGATTCTTTTCTCATTCTACATGAACATCTTCCTCACTTTCCGATTTCAGTGCCTGAGCGATGACGCGAGGATTCTCAACAGTGTTTGGAGAGCCTCTGAGTGAAGTGTCGAGGCGATATGTGAAGGAAGTGCGCTCGAGGATAACACAGCCATTAAGTCCAACAGTAAGGTTATTTTAAATATTCTTATATAGCTGTAATTTGAACACGCTGTTATGGATGAATAGTTGCATTTGCTTGACTTTTTAGTATGACACCGACTTCAACATCTTCCGTTTCGTAATGGCAGCGGAGAGACAGCATCGGAAAGAAAAGGAGATTATCGAGGCGGCCGCGAACGCATTGAACAACCACCTGCGAATCCGCAAGGCCCTTGGTTTAGTGAGTTTCAACAGGCTATTATTAGCACCTACAGTAACCGCCTCTTATAGTTTATCTTGGATACCTATATTAAATCAGTCAAGTTTTTTAACACATACGTACACAGTACGAAATGCGACAATGGTAGTTTCGTAGAAATGCACGTCATTTCCGGCTGAGCGTTCATAGGAAAAGAGGATCGAATTAGCTGTCCAGCAATTTCTTTATGAACATGAAAGAAATTTCAATCCTCGCGTGTTCGAATTAACGCTAGCAGCTGTGCTTGGACCGGTCCTAAGACAGAGGTGCGCAGGAGTTTTTCTTCATCATCAAGATGAAGAAATAATGACAGCCACTCGACGGCGCAGTGCTAATTTGATTTCTTATGTCGCCGGGAATTTGAATAGTACAGTCTGAGCTGAGATTCATGAATATTAACCGAATAAACCGACTATGGTTAGCGATATCGTATGAACTTCGCAAAGTTAGAAGACCCAGAATGCAAAAGTTAGTTTGCTAGCCTGGTTTGGCGAGGTTATGAGCTCATGAATCCCAGCCCTGTAGGGTACGGGAAAATGTGAAGGACAACAGCAATACTGCACTATGAACCGTTGTGCTACACTACATGACCTCAGGCAGCATTCGCCATTAAGATTCACCATCCAGAGCACATGTGTTGGCACCACACAATTTCACCCATCGTTAATACGGGTGCCAATACGTTTACCTTGGGTAATCTCAATGATGCGCCATAGGTCCAGGGTACTGCTACAGAGCTTACGTGGTGCAGAATTTTGTCGCACCGGAACAAGGCCAGATGCGCCGCGTGCTAGCGAGTCCGCTTCGCTTTCACCGCCCGTGTAGATCACTGCGAGCTTATTGTGAGAGCAAAGGAAAAAGTACAAGAAAATTATTGTTTATACTAGCACTGAGGTGTGAAACGATTTGCAGAATGCGAGTATCCGACTCAAAGATGCATCAGACGGCACGGACCAGAGTAAAGAGACAATGCGCGTGCAAGTAAGATAGAAAGGGTGTAGATAAATGTAACAGCAGATACACGACAGCTCGTCCAAAGTTCGGTACGGTTCACAATTCCGACCAGATGATGATTTTCTGTATTTCTTCCGCGGTTGTCGTATGCTAGGAACCATTCAAATGTGTCAATGCTTAGCTCAGATTTGAAAGATATCGACAGTTTGGGCTTATCGGAACGCTGATTCCGATTAAACATATCAAAAGTTTCAGAAGCGCGAAAAAACCCAGTCTCAACAGGGTTCAGCCAGCGAACTCCAAGAACTATTCAAACAGAACGGTTTTGTCTGAGGCAGTCGTAAAGGTACAGCGGCAGGCAAATTCGAGCGCTACTAGCCAAATCCGGCAGCTAAGAGGAGCAAACACTAAATGGTGTAAACCACACAGCGCAACGCGTCCAGGGACGTTTGCGGAACGCCTTGTTACCAGAACATGGAAACTCACATCACTTCTGCAAATTCAAAAGCGTACATAGTTTTCTGCAGCATAATCATACAGTGTAATTTTCTTTGAATCATGAATCCGTAAAAGTACGTGAGTAGAAGTTGCTACTTAGGTATGAATTGTAAACAAGCAAGTCAAGGGCCAAGGAGTTGACGGACCCATGAACTCATCAAGAGGGCTAATCTGATCCCTGAAGTGCTTAGGAAAGTCTATCGAATCCAGCAAGAGTGCCTGAGCTTAAGTTGGCTGTCCACCACCTACAAACACGCCTTATCTCCCCCGATTGATAAGATCTACTGCTACATTCGGCAATTTTATTCGGCAAACTAATACAGACCCCGTCCCGAACATAGACACGGGTTTAAAGGTCATCTCGAAACAATTTATGTACTTCACTGGAATCAGCGTGCCGAAAAAGATCACAATGTACAATTAGTTCATTTACTAAAATCGGCTTGAGCACTGCTTTTAAGGCAAGACTATCGTTGAATTTATCGTTTCAGGATAACCAACCGGTGAGGTCATTCGACGACAACCCTCTATTCCAGAAGAAATTGATGCCAAAGGGAGAAATTCTTGACGTTCACGACAGCAAGAATCGACTTCTTTGGTACATAGAGTATGCGACAATTGCGGTAGAAGTGCGTTTAGATCTGTGTTCCGCCATTAATTCCATAGTTATCGATTATTTCAGAGCATAGCTAACGTCCTGCAAAGTTCTCTAGTTTGTAAGTATCAGTTCTGGCAATTCGAGTATATGCTACGAAGAGTAATGGAACAGGTAATTTTTCAAACATCTTACGAAATAGTTAGCTTACGTTTTCAAGATTCGTAATAGAAAATATCGAGATACATAGCTCCTCATTAACTTTTTATCTTCTCGAAGCTGAAGTAGCATTACAGGAGAGGAAGACAGGCCGACTCAGTTCGATTCGACATATCATAGACATGACAGGATACGAAATTAATCCTTTTACTATGGTATTTGTTACTAACGGAACGTTGGCATATTACTCCCAGCTCTTCCATTACGAAAACTATCCAGAACTGGTGAGTCGGATTTTTCTTCACAGTTATTGATGCGAACTGTTTGAGTTGCTCACATTTTTTCCTCCAGGTGACCCCTATCGAAATAGTGAACATTGCAAAATGGATCCATCTTCCTTACAAGATTGCCAAAGCAATGATGCCAGCCGGATTTTCCGATAAATTTCGGCTACATGATAGTAATTTTCTGGAAGCTCTCATTGAGGATATAGATCTTGAATGTATACCTACCACGCTCGGTGGTAAGAATGAGGTACGTTCGATGCACACGAACCAAATCTAGGTGGAACAAAAATGCAAGAATCCTGAATTCCAGAGCATAGCATGTCTGGGTGCCAGCAAACCAAGCCAAAGTGAACACTGGACAGCAGACGAAGAAGTTTTAAACCACCTAGAGAGCTTCCACATTCCGGCAAGACATCACCGTCACATAGCGATAGAGATTCATGAGCCAAACACCTTGAGCTGGTATTTTCGAACGGATGGTGACATCTTCTTCGGCGTATTCTTCGAGGTTTGTCAAAAGGATTCAACATTACCACCAGAACTTTTTTTTTTCAAAATTATTCTTTTTTTGTCAAAATTATTTCAAATGAATAGGCTTTTCATGGCATTTCTGGCAGAAGTCGCTTGCATTCTTTTCGAAAAATCGATTATAGTATAAATGACTGTAAAAAAGTGTCACATCCAAACGAGAAACAATAAACATCAAAGCTAAGCCGTGTATTCCTGGAAGAAACGCTAATTTTTTCTTTTTTTTTTCTTTCCGCATTGCAGTCATTTTTGAAGATAATAGTAGATGAGGCAGGGTGATATTCTTTACATACAGTGTTCCATTTTCCATCAAAATTATGTGAGTGAAATTGAATTTGCTACAGCTGAGAACTTTGGTGACCATGCTTTCAATAGATCCGTTTTTCCTTTCCACCATTGTATCTACGCTAACATCAGCAGTCTTTTCGATAAACCTTCTTTTCTCTTCAACCCCTGTATCTTTCATAATATTATTGAGAGGACAGAAAAGACGGAGTAATGCAGTAATCCTTGCTCGTTCAACCATTACCTGTCCCTGAGATGAAAAACATCGAAAGAATGAGTAATTGCTGATCAACATAAAAACGAACTAAAAGAATTGAATTAGAAAGTTCGAGTGAGCGTCTTTGATGATGTTTGTTCGGGTAGCGTTCAACGAATGCAATATTCTGACTATTTTTTATAATTAATTTCAGGAAACATGCGCTTCAAAAAAGGATAAGGAATTGGATCTGAACTCGATGGAAATGGTCTATCCATGGTTGAAACTCAGCGCCAAACTAGTGCATGAGAACGATTCAATTACATGCGAAAGGATTGGGAGGTAATCGTTGCAATCCATTTCCATGATTGAAGCTATAACACCAGAAAACTGTTTTTTAAACATTGCAAACATGGTGTATTTTAAATCTGTAGCCATGCCCAAAAAATGTCATCTATCTGCTCCATATCATAGGGTGGCCCTTATTATGGCAACACTATGTCAGCTTCAGTCTCTTCAATTTATTTTATGTTGCTGTTTCTTCCTGGGACACATTTATTCATTCGTTAGCAATAGTTTGTCACTTTCATTAATTGCATGTAACATGGGAAATTTTTCAATGATTCTCGCCCCCTGCCATCGCGACGCTACTTCCAAAGCAATGGTGTTTTGACACGCGCCGTTTTCAATTCACTGTGAATGTCCAAAAAATCATCTCATTCGAAGGGATGAAAGGTTGTAAACAATTTCTTATTGAATTTGAAGGCTCGAAAAAGATCCTAAGAAACCTAGAAATGTTTGAAGATTTCAAACGATTTTGGCAAATGACCCTCAGAACCACAAATATCTTCCTTAAGTAGCGTAATAAATCATTATTTTTATGAAATGGATCGTTCAGCTTCCTCGGTTTTCGAGCCGGGACTCTATCAAAACCTGATAGAAATGCAAATCTGTTGCTTTTTCTCCTCATAAATGTTGAAAAGAACTTCATTGGGCTAGAAGCAAACTTGGCAATATCGCTAGCGGGCCACCGAACTACCAAACATCTTAGCGTCAATATAGCAGGAGATGAAAGATATTCTGGAATGCAATATTTGTCTTTGTTTATTGTTAGCTGAAAACAAAAAAATGTCATGTCGCTGTTTCAAACGATGTTGAATTGCATTTTAAATCTTAAGTGTCCGTTTCTATTGCCATAACTGTGAGCCACCCTGTACTAAAGAGTGCACCAAGCGCCCAGCATATTCCGAGAAAAATGTTTTGAAACTTTGATGACAGAATGATTCTGCATTTATAAAACAGTGAAAAGATGTTGGATGTCCGGTACGCATGGACTGACTTAATTAAGCCCTCCAGATTTACTCAGCTAGAAAATGCAAATGTTATCCATATCATATTTTGCAATCTGCCTTAACCTAGGTGAGATCTAGCACTTTCGTTTCAATAGTTGAACTGCTAAGTATTGAAATGAATCCTTTTTCTCGCAGTTTCCCAAATCAATCAAAAAGCAAGTGAAACAAATTTGGCAAAGTCAAATACACTGTGCGAATTGCGCATAGGTACCGAGCATTACTTACACGAGAGAAAAAGAGGACGAACAGTTTCTCATCATTTGGTTACGAAATGTAAACAATTTACTAGCAATAACATGAATCGGTTGGAAACCTCCGTCGCTGCCTGATTTGCTACTGGAGCTTGATTTTCGGAACTTTCCCGGAAATATGACGTAGATTTTTGCGGAAATTCCATGGAACTTCTAAACGGAGATGAAGAGAAAAAAAGCGCTTCGAAATTCCGACAGCGCTTCGTTTGCTAGCAAAGGCGCATGGCACGCACGACTTTCGGAACTCCCGCGAATCCCTGGCATCATTTGGAAATCCCGCTGAAATTCCGGAAGGATGAAGCGGTGAGACTTCCTTTAGAACTTCCGCATAACTTCGAGGCAAATACATAGAATGATCTAAAGCATTAACATATCAAATGACATATTTCATCCGATTTTTGCTGTGATATGTTTTTTCTCGACTTCTGCGGAAGTTCCGAAGCCTGTGGATAAGTGACCCCAGAACTGCGACTGTTTTCCTGCTAAAAGCTTCAATGAAGCCTCTTCTAAGACCTACAACTATAACACATAACGATGCCAAGACACAAGAAATGAAACAGAGATAGAACAGATAATTCGCTAAAATATTATCTATGAGATGTTAATTTCTTTCATTTCAGATATCACATCGTATTCTGCAACAAGCACTCCTGGCTGTCGCGTCGTAAAATTGACATATGCATGCAAGTCACGGATGTGAATGGAAACTCAAAACAACTGCACTCAAATGGGCTCCTGTCTCATGCTCCTGCTCAAGTTAAGCACCTCGTGCGACAGAATGATTAAACTTTAACAGAATTAAAGATTTAGACAAGGAATTCTCGGTGCAAAAACTAAATGAGTTTTTTCGCAAAGTTCAAGAATCAGAAGAAAGTGAAATGTACCAAAATAGATAGAATAGAATAACGAATATCCACTCAATCGTAGTTGAATACAGGTACAACGAACGTAACAATAATGACAGTCATATTCAGCATATGAAATAGCTCACTCTTGACATATCAAGAGATTACGAGAGAATATTCAATCAGCTGCAATGAAGCTGTGCTGTGGACCGCGAATCTTCATTAAGCGATAGACCACGAAATATTGGTGAAAAAGTTCAGAGACACTCACGACAAGATTCTTGAAAACGGATTTCTGCATTGAAAAAAAATGTCAATCAATGATATGTTCACCGTTATTATATAGTATCATATGTTCGCCCAACTTTCGGGCCGCTCCTCTATTCCTTACTGCCAGGAGCTTGTGGATTGGAGATTTTTGACACCTCGCTTTCGAGGCAGACAAGTGGGTTGTATGCCATGAACTATGAGTACAATACTAACTAACATGGAAAAGCTGGTACTTTACCATTTGGGCTTACTTTTCTTAAAAAGAAGCCATTTCACGAAAGCGGAGGTGCCTTCTATGTATATAACCTACAGTCACCCAAGCAGGAATGAGGAAGTCGAGGTTTGAAGCGTACCCCTTTCGGATACATCGAACTCAAAATTACGTCCGTACATGACCGTGTAACTATCTTTAATCCTTCCAACTGTTTTTTTTTTGTTTCCTCATCTTTTCTTGTTAGAACCCTAGTGTCTCTACACGATGAAGGAATTGATACTGTGATAAAAGAAGTAAAGCAAAGAAGAATAAGGCACATAGCAAGTCTGAAGGAGTGTACAAAGTTTTGTGGCCAAGCGAGCAAGCCACGTTGAAACGAACCGGGACAATAAGCAGTGCGGGCTTGATGCGACAAAACTTCTGCAGAGGGTCATTCATACTTCTGCCGCCCAGCAACAACTAATTGGGCACCAGAACTTTAGAACGGCCTTTGCACGAATCCTCAAGAAAGAGACGTCCGAGGTTTATTCTTCAGAATCCAGAGCTGTGCAATAAAAACAAAAGAAATCGTTTTGAGTGGTCCGTGCTTTGGCGCGGTGTGCATATTGATGGAAAACATTAGGCCTCACCATCAAGTGCTTGGAGTTAAACACTTGAATGCCACTGAGGAACCAGGGAATAGCGCAGTGAAATGAAGGTGACCCTATATGGTCAGAAGAATCACTCGGTGAATGCTCCCGAAATTCATCATATTCTTTGAGAATGGAAACAAATAAAGCACTACACCCTCCTCATTTAAATGTGCAACATCAGTAACGAAAGAATGAACAGAAATGAAAGTTTCTTGTAGTTGATACCTGACTGAGGGGTGGAACGTGCACCACGACTGCAAAAAGACGACGACCAGATAGTACCACCAACGATTTATGTATAAACTTCAGCTGCTTCGCTGTCACCAAAACAGGGATCGTACAGGACGACAGCAAACGTAATAGCACTAAAAAGGTAGAGAAAAAGATGTAACATGAGTCTTCCTATTTCCCACTATCGGTTTTTTTTTTCACGTTATGAAGGACGAACGCTCGAACCACTGCGAGCCAGCCAACAGATAGGATGTGCATGTGTGACAGGTAGCTTTTTGCGCCGGAGCTACCAGTTGGGTATAGCGTCCCCAATGTTCACTGTTCATGAATCGTTTTCCCTTAAAGCGTGTATTAAGGGCCTTTCATACATTTGCCGCGGCGGCGGCGGCGTCACAGCGGCAAAAGTGGCTGCGCGGCAAATGTTGTCGCCGGGCGGCAAAATACCCCCCTGACCAATCATTGCCGCACGTCGCTGGGCGACGTCGCCGAGCGTCGCCGCGGCAAAAAAGTATGCAAGCTCTTGCCGCTGAAACGTTGCCGCGGCGACGCCGCCGCGATGTCGCCGGCCTATGCTTAACAATGGGCGACTGCCGCCGCGGCAAAAGTGTGAAACCCCCTTTAGGCTTCAGCCATTCTGTACTCCTCGTGGAGAATAGCGCTCTCGAATGCTGCAATGAGGTGGTATGTACCAGTTCCGAGACATTTCTATTGCGGACCCGGCTGGCGCTGACGTCGCTTAGAACAACCGACAATTGGGAACTTTTGCACTTCTTTAGAGTTCCCGAATTCCCAGCTTTCAAGTCAAGAGCCATGAAAATTAGTCCATGCAGCGCGGCAGCGGATATTGCGTCATGCAGCTCTCGACAAGTGGAGTTCCTCACTCGACATAGTTTAGTCCCTTGAACTTGACTGTCAGCAAAAAACGTAATTTTCATTCCAATATGTGTTGTTGTATCGTTTTAGAACTTCCTGCTCTTTCCAGGGTATGTATCATCGTATCAGGGAAAAAGGGGCGTAGCCAGGCTACTCTGATTGGCGAACTCGGGCCTTCCGTCACGCCCATCCGTTTCAAGTCGAATGGCGTCAATCCTACAATGCATGGCCTATTTCTGCTAAGCGCCGCACGAGTCAAACAGGTGGGCGTGACGGGCGTCGTGAATGTGCCAATCAGAGTGGCCCGTTACACCCCTTTTTCCTTCACGATGATACACACCCCTCTTTCCAGAGACACCCCTGTTAGCTGCGCTTCTTGGCTTGCAACGTTTTTCTTCGCTGTTCATCAGCTGCAAAAAGTCTACAAGGAAGAAAACTTTCCTCACTTTGAAAGATTTTCTCGACGTCGATTTGCCTGTGCTCCTCCTCATTGCTTGTTTCGATGAAATCAAAGTCGTCAAGGATCAACAAACTTGGTTTTCGATGAGAAAGCTTTTGCACCTCAGAAGCAAGGCTCTTCTCTATAGTTTCCGACTGTTTCCCTACAAGAAGAAAATCGTAAAATGTTCGAAAGCGACATGATGTACAGTCAAAAAAAAAAGACTAACTACCTTTCCAACCACTGCATTCGATACGAGTACAAAAACAGGCACAGCTCGATCTGGCAAGTTTGCCCGCAAGCAGAGTCGTAATTGAGGTTTTGCCGCAGCCGTCTGGTCCAAGCAGGAGCGAATGACCAAATTTTTTGTGGGACCAACAGTAACGCACCCACGAAGTAAGCTCATCAATAACGTCAGAGTGACATCTAAAAGATTACAAAGTATGAGTTTTTGACGAACTTCTATGATTATAAAGCAAACAGAGACTTAGTACTCAATATTACTGGATTGGACGCTTGACATTAAGCCGTAATTTTCTGGTTCGGATAAATCTACTGCTGTATTATGTGCTGTATTATGATCCACCTGAAATGGATATATAAGCACTAGAATTTTGTTGCATACTAAACAAAGACACCTTAAGTTTGAAATCACAATTAACATCAGTCACAAAACAGTAACGTCTGTGGTTAGGGCGAGAGCTAATGCCGGCTGGAACAAGGCGAATCATCAGGTGCCGACCTTAATAAGCACATACTCGGGGATAATGGACACTATAGCATTAAACTACACTTTACTGCACATATTCCTTTTCAAATATCTCGAGAACAGTTTGATTCATGTTTTTTTGTGATAAGACCAAATATTTAAATTTTTGCAAGCAGAACATTAGATCTTCGTGAGGGAGAACTGTGCGGTGCAAGGTTAGACCTTGAGAGGCTGGCAGAGAGATTGAATGCACCAAGCACAAAACTAAGATTGTGTGTTTTCACTTAACGGTGATTCACACCTTTAAATGCTTGGTAAGATATTCTGAAACTCTGTCAGCATCAGAATAAATGCTACTATGCTACGCCAGTCGCAACAAAAATAAAACTTTTTTTCGAGACCACTGGAAAAGGGAAGTGAAGACCATGTTTGTGAGCTTCAGACGTTATTTATCATATATCTTACACCAACACATTTTCCTTACGTAATAATACGATAATAGTCACAAAATGTGTAATACCTGCAACGGTGATCCTAACTGAACGACCTTCATCCGAAAGGACAATTGGATAAATCGATATCATTTCTTGAAGGATATTGTACAGTTCGTATTGTTTGCTGCCATCCATCAGCCAGTCCAAATCCTGTAACGCATATTCCAAGACAAACAAGCATAAAAAATAAAGTAAACACATTGGCCGCGACAGTTGAGTGCTTCCAGGAAGTTGAATACCCAACTATAGGACAGGAAAGGGGAATATTTCCAGGAAATACACGAAAAGTTAAAAGACTTCTAAGCATTAGCTTATCAGAAGAACTCTTGTCACCTTTTTTTTCTAAAGTTTTGTTTGTTATCCCTTTACTTTTTATTATTTGATCAAGCATGGGAAGCTATTTGGACACGCTTTTCTTGCCCTTCATTAATATTGTCGCCACTTTCTTAGATAACTCAACTTCCCTAATTTGAATTCCAAGCATTTTACTCGAAATTGCAGCCAATTATCCTCCTAGCGCAGAACAAATCCTCCCACAATCCTAGTTTTACCAATATGCAGTCAATGAACCTTCCGCGAAAAAAGGGCGAATAACAACGGGAATACAACTATCAACTTACATCATTTTGAAGGAATATGTCCACATGCCGTGAATGTCTTATCTGTTGTTCTTTTAAGGATGTCAGCGAAATAACCGAATACGCTAGGTATTCTCGATTGGAAACAATGCAGTGCCCTGGCTTGGACTAAAATCGAAAATAAGAACTCGAAGCTGCCAAAAAATAATTTTAAAAAATTACATTCAATATATCTGCAAGCGATCCAGATGGGTTACCGGTGGAGGCGCTGTCACTTGGCAAGGAAACAACAACAGCAAAATCGACGGTTGATGGGTTCAGTTCACTTTTCACTGACACCATATCGCACGCAGTGTAGTTTGATATCCCTGAAAATTGTGATGGAAACTGATGAATAAAAGTGTAGCAGTTTGTACAGTCCAATCGAGTAATATTAAATATGAAGGCAGTTTTCGACCTCACTATCATTTTCGAGATGATTACGACATTGGGATCAACCGTGAAAGCGACTACTTACAAAATTGAAACTTACAGTGAACAGTGACTACAACACCACACATATTCCCTGCCAAAAACCGGAAGCCACGTTTCTGACCACCCCCTAACCCCTTTTTGAGATGGTTAGGACGGAGGCATCTACAGGAAATCCAGACGTCTACCAAATATGCCCCACTTACTGGCACGCTTAGGGCCCACCACGGGCGTATTCTCGTGGTCACCACGATCCAAGCGTCTGCAGTCGCAAACATCGCCACGCAGCCGCCACGCAACCCAGTCGCAAGGCTGCTGCGTGGCGGCTAGGTCGCCTTTCGCCAGCCATGGCGCCACGTAGCGGCCTTGGGACTGGGTTGCGTGGCGCCTGCGTGATGACTGCAGACATTTGGATCGTGGTGACCACAAGAATACTTGGCAGATGTCCCAAAGTCCCACAAATGCCCGTCTTAACTTTCCCCTAATAAAGGACTTGAAAACCGGTTTTCTGAAAGTATGCTCGTTCAGAATGGAGTATGTCACTGTAGCCAGCCCCTCCTGACAACCTCGTTTATTGAAAACGCATTCATAACCACTCACCAACTCCAGAAGCGTAGATAACATTTGGATGAGTTAGCGATGGCAACATCTTGTCGGCATCAATCAATGAAGGAGGCAGCACACGAAAACCATCACCACAAAATTTCAACGGCGAAGACAAATAACCGGTGAAATCGCTATTCACAATATTAGGGAACGTCTCACCTAACTGAAATCTGCAGACAATACCGATCAATGGAAATGTTCAAAAATACTGCAAATCTCAAGGAAAAACAAGCGAAACTGTAACCTACATACTTTCACCACTGCCTTGTTGTTAATATTTCCTGAGTAGGGGGTATTAGTCGTTTTTTCAGATAAGGATAGCACATGCAGTTCTGTAGATGGAACAAGAATGACAGCTTGATTTGTAGAAGGAGTGACGTGGGCTACAACAAACTAAACCAGACAAATATTGAGAAAAACAACAAGAAATGGAGAAACAGACATCGGTAAAATCATCGCGTCGCTTCTGCTAGCGGACGCGGCGTAATGATTTTGCGACGCGACGGCACATTGGTCATGACGCCGTCTTTGAAGGAAAAGTATAAAAAGGACGCAATGGGGATCCGCGACATCGCCTCGCAAGGAAAAGCGTCATCTTCATCTTCCATTACGCAGCTACTGGTTGCGCACATATCAACTGGGGACCCGCCACTTTTGAACAGTTTGCTTGTACGCAGCGCAATGAAGTATAAACACAGCCTTGGCCATGCGCGACTGTCGCCGCGGTAAAACTTTTCATGAGTACTGCCTTCAACCGAGAATTTTTATTTTTGCAACTACTAATTTTTTCAACCCCAAACTGTGATTGGAATGATCAGTTGAAAATTTAAGTTGCAAGCTCTCCTCTTCCCCCGATGACGTGCTCAAAAAGTATGAAAGACTAAATATTCGAATATTTATTATCACTGTTGCCAGAATTGAGCTGCCATTATACTTCAGGTGCAATGTAGCACTCTGCATCGCCGACCTTTGGACAACACTGATATCGATCTATTTGGAGTGTTGCAGCAGCTTTATGCTGAGTGCAGAATGATCCACATTTAGGTAATTCCAGGCGATTCAGAACATACCTATACGAAACGATGCACACACGCTAGGTGAGATCCAGAGAGGAAATTGCATTCCTGGGAATACAATACGAATCTGCTGGAGAAATACGTTCTCCACCTGTTCGCTTGAGTTAACCTGAGGAGACAAGTATTACCCAGCGAATGGATGCCAAGAAAGGTTAAGAGACATGTGACATCACTCACAAAAATCTCGTAGTCATGTTGAGATACAGGTACGACAGAGACAGCTGTGCATGTAACAGTACTTACTGCTTCGACTAGAACCTGAAAATTGGCGAGTGAAGAATAAGGAGTGCCTTTCTGAAAATGATACTCCACCTCCTCATTGCTTCGAAGTCCTGCAAGTTCTCCGAAGGCTCTGTTTACAAATATGTGGGTGAACGGAAGTGAACCAAACGTCTGCACATAAAACTCCTTTTGCGGGTCTTCGCATGAACGAACACAAAAGTACCCAAGAAGTGTATTCGACAAACCCTGTAGATAAACTCATCCCCGTGGTAATCCCGTTGACCTCAATTCTATGAAACAATTCAGAAGAATCACACACCTTTGAAGAAAGTACTGCATCGTCGCTATTAATTGACAGGGTTTTGGCATAAGTGAAGCAGTTAGGTAAGTCGTGAAAAAGTAAGAACACTGGATAACTCGTCGAACCCATAATAAAATCTGTAAAATAATACGCTTTCGAGAAAGGTGACAAAGTCTTAGCAAGAAACGCAAATTCGAATAACGTACTGAAGAGCCTGAGAAGCTAAAGGCATGGCCCCGTACAACTGAACTGATAAGAGGGGTCATGTATGGTACGCAATTGCAATTAGACACTTTATTTTACAGCTAATTTACAAATATCAGGGCATAGCCAAATTAATTTCCTAAACAGCACACACTAGTTCAAAGTGTTATAACTCGGCTAGAACACAATGTTGTTCATCATTTTAACATCCGCTCACTTAGCTAGGTCTTTCCTAACGATCCTGTGGGAACTGTTTGCCTCAACATAAAAACTGAGATCGCAAGAATCTACAACGTTTTGGGAAGCGATTTCAGCACGCTTCAGGTAAACAATCTGCTGTTGTCGCAGGTTCGCATCTAGTGCTCGGAAAAAGTACGATTCAGCTGGGGAAAGGTCTGGAGAGTAAGGAGCGGACCCAAAATCTTCAAGAAAAATTTTGGCTTAGGCTTTGAGGTGCTGAACACGAATATCGCATTCCGTTTGTACCGTAACCCCATTTTGGTAGGTTAGGGTAGGGTAACCCAAGATACGGTACCTCATAGAATCCTTTCAAATTTTGCCCAGGGGATTATTTGGGGTGCTGATCACGAATATCGCATTCGTTTTGTACCGTAACTCCATTTTTGTAGGGATACGGTAGGTATACAGTAGAAAATTCAGAGAAAATGCCAATTTCCAGGAGAAGACGAAGGAGACATGCAAAATGCTGTTGATATTCGTGATCAGCACCTCAAATATCCCCCTTGTGCAAAATTTGAGCGAATTGCATGAGGTACCGTATCTTGGGTTACCCTACCGTAACCCTACAAAAATGGAGTTACCGTACAAAATGAATACGATATTCGTGTTCAGCACGTCAAATAACCCCTTTACGCAATATTCCGGCCAAAAATTTTTTCTTGAAGATTTTGGGTCCGTGAAAGTGGAATAGTGCCGAAATCTGTCTACCAGCGATCTACCAACGCGTCATGGCAAGGTCGATATCCGTCGAGTGTCCACAAACGCCAAAACGCGCCGCAAGAGCGTTCCGGAACTCTGTGGGCAGACAGAGGGAGAGAGGGCGCGGGAAAGAGCGCAGGAATTGCGGATGGAGCAGAGAAAGCAGGCAATATGCACAAATACTCAGCTAGCGTCGCGTTTGAAACACACTATAACCTGGGACTGAGCGACAATGGAGCGACAATGGCTACTGAGTGAATATAGGGGGCAAAATGGAGTGGGGGGGGGGGGCACGTGCACCTTACAAAGTCGATAGCTTGGCCTGTTCTGACTTTTGTTCCAACACGTTCTGACATGTTAGCTATCCTACCGTACAATAGTTCCCTGTAATGCAAACACGTCAGAACGTGCAGGACAGGTCTTACTATTGACCAATACCAAGTGCCCCCACCCAGTAACTTCTTCTCCCCCACCCCCTCCATCAATGAACGCTACCGTCCGAAAGGACTATAACAGCACCCGTGGAAATCCTCGACTCTGAGCTCATCAGCGAGTGGTGAAGTGCAGACTCACTCTCATAAATGTGGAACAACACACAAACAATCATGACTTACCTGCAGAGAAACTGCAACTGCCGTCGCGAACACGCCCGACCGAGCTCGCGCCAGTACGAGTTTTCCCCGGCTTGATGCGCCAGCTGAAGCGATTGCGCGGCGCGTGTTCTGCGGTACGAAATGCGTACAGTGCATAGGGTTTCGTGGCGGGACGCACGTAACCTACAGGCGTTTTCGCGCAACAGCTGCCGTTCCTCTGCAGGTAAGCGATCATTGTTTGTGTTCGTTTCACATTTATGCTGTGCTGAGTCTGTACTTCACAAACCGCACATGAGCGTCAATTCGAGGATTTCGACTGGAGGTGCCTTCAAATTGGATAAGCTATCAATAAAACAATGAGCATAGTCAGTTCGAGCAGCCCGTCTCAGTCAGTGATGACAATTAATGACAAAGCGAAACACATCACATTTTGTTCGGGAAACTAATCCATTCCGAACGTGTCGAAAGCCTAGAACTTCCCCGAGAACTCCCGCCACAGATTTGTATAGATTAGACGCATGGCGTTCGAATGGGCGTTGCGTGAGATATGCGCACATTGTGGACAAAGAAAATGTCAAAGCGAAATTTTCGCGCAGATCTCTTTCAGAAGTCGCTTTATCGTCGGCTTTGCACGACTTGACCCCAGTCTCACATAGCAGAATGTACGTATTCACATATCTTTGCTGTACCCGTTTAGCTTGTCTTGTAGCCACACTACGTCCCAAATTAGCTGGGCTAAGAACTGGTGGCATTGGTCGCACCTAGCTGCCCCTTGGCTCGTTTAGCCTACCTATAAACTCGATAGGTACTGACTCACCGTCATTTTGAAAATTTAGCCTATATGACGTGATAAAAATAAAATGGTACAAAACTCTATCCTACGTTGCAATCGGTTAACTCACGTCGAAACAGACGACTTTTTGAGTCCTCACGATGCTGAGTGAAGCACTTGTTCTACAGCCACAACGAGCACGTCGAACGCCTGCATTTCTTCGGAACGAGAGACATCCCAAATAGTTTCACGACCGCAATGTGCTCAAGGACAACTACGGTGCGAGCGGACTGCAATTGGCATTGCGATGAGGGCGGCCAAGTGGTGGAACCGAAAGTGAAAACCGAACTGTCCGTAATGACGTGTGAGAGGGCGCTACTGCAACCACAAACAACGACCCTTCCACTCTACCAAAATTGGTAAAAAAATCCTTATTTTCATCAGACGGTGAAGATGTATTGTGCATATCCAGTCTCCGAAGTACTATTACTAACGAATCTTCAATGCTTTGTTCAATCTTCATGCTATGCCAATTCATTACCTCTTTGATTGCCGTTTTGATGACATTTTAACCGCATATGTCTTCGAAAAACTTGGGTTTCCACTTCTTTCTTCCCTCATCATTGTTTGATATCGTAAGTTCATAGCATTCTTCATGAATGTGGGACCTAAAAAGGGTTCCGCTTGGAGGGAAGTCTCCTTCTCTATTGAAAAACACAATTTCTTACATATTCTCCATAATAATACTACTACTACTCATCAAAATAAAGTAGAAGTTGTAACCACTTGTTGAGCCGAGATTGCCGTCACGCTATGCGTACCCTGCTCCATTTCAACACAGCGACTCGTGGCGCATTGAAAGGATCGAAGCTCCGTACTCATAGCGGTTTTTGCCAAATGGAGCTAAATCGTTGTAAAATCACATAGTATCAGGATTAGAGGCTTGTTGACGCTTATATGTGCTGTCTTCCACTCTCATAAGCCTTTGCTCATTCAAGAGGATTTTGCTTTTTGATGGTTTAATCCGCTAGGTTGCTCATCCTCCATTAAATCTGTTTTTAAATCTTGTTGTAACGTCTCGGTATCTCGTTCTGATTATTATGCAATTATTTCAGGTAACTGGCCATGACACGTGCAGTAACGGTCACTCTATTTGTAGTATTTTTGACATATGCGTACGCCCATTCTCATGACCATGCACATGCTCACGACCATGCACATTCTCATGAGCCAGCACACGCTAAATATGGTCGAGAGATAAATGAGAAGGTAAGTGCGTACTGGTTCTTGTCATCTTATCTTGCTAATTGTTAGTTTTTCCTACCTTCTCTTGGTAATGCATAAGACCCAAGTGATAGCATCCACATCTCCACGAATTCGGAACAAATTATAGGTTTGACTCGTTGGATATCCCTTGTTCCACAGTTTGCAGCTGTCGGCGCGTAGCTCATCCTGGAGCAGTGCTAAGGCCTGTGACATGCTCACCAGAGGCAAATCTTTCTACTCGACTCAAAAAGTCTATTCGAGTAAGACCTCGATACAATATGACAACAACCTACGAAAGAAGGGAAATATTGATGGAGAGAATGTCTACTGAAGCGCATAGGTGGAATACCCTGAGAATGAGTCTCACCCAACCTTCACTTTTTTGGCTAACCCTGGGTGGAACCAACACTTTGGGCAGATTTAGTATAGGCCACTGTGGTGGAAGCTGCGTAAAAAAATTATACTGAGTATTCGTGGTATTTACGATTTTGACAGCATTATTTTCTAAAAACTGGAGAAGTGTTGAGGAAACATGATTAAGTGGCAGTGGTAGAGTAACAGTACTACTGGAAAATATTCAGAGATTGGAGCTGAAGGGAATTTATGAATGAGAAT
>JARK01000037.1:108620-127908 GCA_000688135.1 Ancylostoma ceylanicum
GGGGGGGGGGGGGGGGGGGGGGGCTAGAATCCTGAAGCGCACAGCATAATACATAATACTCTATTGCGTCTCCGATTGATACGCTGTGGATAAATACAGTTTATCATCATAAATACAATTTATTGTCGAGTTACGTTTTGAGTTTGGTGAAGTTTTTCAGATGAATGGAATGCAGAATGCTTTGACGCAACTACCGTCAGATTGGAGCATTGATATGGTAACTCCGTTACATGCCCTTCTTTCTCAGAATTCTCATCAGACACAACTACTTCTCAAAATGGACAGCGTTTGCAGGTTGGTTGCATGAAAACACTTGTATGAAAACGTCCCTTGAAACTTTCGACAACTGCATTACAAATCCATTCTTGCCGTGAGTGTTAACCCTTCTGTTTGCATCGCAGGCATTAAGCTGTCAATCTCATTTCTTTTCAGTACTTCCATAATGTTTTCAACCTTTTCCTGATTGGTGAAACCTTTGCATTCAAAACTTAGCAAGATCTTCCTTTATTTTCTCATACACTTGACTCGATACTCTGCTGGACTCTTGTTTTTTTTTTAGTTTGAGAAGCGCTACACAAGTGACGAACGATGGTTCTGGTTTTAATTGTTTGCAGTGGGTGTTTTCGAAAGTTATTTGAACTATTTGTACCACATGAGGTGCTACTGGATTAATTCTTAGATGTTTTTTTTTAAATGTCATTAGTCGTCTAACAAGGTGCCTCTGCTCTTGCGACCATTCGCATCAAACGAGCATCATGCTGTACCTTTCTTTTCATCCTCAGATGGCAAGGGAGAATAAAAAAATTGTGCAGGAGTACCTGCATATTTCTTACAGCCTGCGCCCTCACAGCAGGTTTTGCTGCTCCATCCACACCTTCAGCAATTATTCTTGCTCCACTCGTGGCTACCTGCTATAAGCCTGCATCGGCTAAAGATGGGCGGGTTCACAGGCGCTCTAAACGCCCGAGTCTCTGAGTTAGCCTTCGCACTGCATCGTGTAGTAAATCACACCGCACTTCATGAGGTGGTCACCTGGGCTAGGATTCATGAACCAAGCGAAACCGAAATAGCTAACCAAGTTCCCACCTTTTGCGTCTCTTCTTTCATCCAATATTATATAGGATAACCAATAATGCCAGCCATTGATGAGCTGCCTGGTTAACTATTCGCAAATACAAATACAGATGCTAGAGTCTGTTTTCATCTGCACTCAGGGATGGACTACTACATCATTACCATTTAGGGCCTTTCATACATTTGACGCGGCGGCGGCGTCACCGCGACAAAGGGAGTGCGCGGCACAAGTGGTCGCCAGGCTGCAAAATACCCCCATGACCAATCATTGCCGCACGTCGTTGGGCGACGTCGCCGGGCACCGCCGCGGCAAAAATGCATGCAAGCTCTTGCCGCTTGACCCCTGCCGCGGCGACGCTGCCGCGACATCGCTGGCCTATGCTTAACCATGGGCGACTGCCGCAGCGGCAAAAGTGTGAAACCCCTTTTAGGCATTTGACTCGACCGAGCGAAATCGGGTCGAGTTCAGAGTAGATCAAATTCTATCACTGTCCTACGAATTATTGTTAAACGTTATCTTTAGTTATTTCTAACTTGTTCATCAATGATCATCTTATCACAAGCACGGGAGAGTTTAAGCATTGCGGGAGTCCGTGTGGCTCAAGCTACTGAATTATACCTCTGGGCTGGGATTCATGAAACGTTAACTACGCAAACCAACGATGGTTAGCGTGGATGGTCCTGCACAGACTACGCAGCGAGAGGAGACCCAGGACGCGAAAATTGGTTTGCTAGCCTGGGTTTGCCTGGTTATGCGTTCATGAATCCTAGCCCTGAATGATCAAACTGCTGGTTTGGTCACCACTAAGGTTTTTCTCGACTGCTAAACGCCAGCGTTTTTTTTTTTGTCACCTTGCAGGTATCGTGGTGGTTACTAAGAAGCTCAGAACAAAAAAATAATTTGGAAGTCTTGCATATTGGACTCGATCCGATGACCAACGATGGAGTATACATTGTGCATACAAGTATACACTATGTACAGCAGTACATTTTTTTAACAAGCCTACCATGGATCGATATCACGTTAATGATAGCTAAGGCTGATAGCTGCGTATGATACGCAGGTAAAGATATGAACCGTTGTGGACATCGTACAATCGGTCAGTGTGACCCTGATGATGTCAAATATGGTTGTATCTATCTCTGGATTTGAATCAGTTTTCATTCTCCTGCTTCTTTTCCACTTTCATGGCATGTCTTTTTTTCTTGCTCATGAAATATTTCAAGAATGATACATGTGCTGATCTTGTGAATAAGAATTAAAACTGAATAGGTAACATAACGCCTGTATGCCTTTTTCATGGTTATCACCTTTGACTCGACGAAATGTCGAGACGAATATTCGAAATCGACTATTCGAAAAATCCCAAAAGTCGAGTTATTCGAAATATCGACTATTCGGAAAAAATCCCTTCGAGTCAAATGTCTAACTATTATAGGTAAATACTTACTAAGTCTCCATCCAGAAACGCCAGAATGCAGAATGCGGGGTGCGAATCACTATGAGGCAAAATGAAGTAATGAATTCCTGCCCTTCGCTATCAACTCGTCCCACTCCAATTCAAATTTTGCGCATGCATGGTGAAATCGCGCGTGAACAAATAAGAGTCCACTTGAACCAGTAGCACGATCCCGATACGCCCTTTTTTTGCCTCATCATGACTCACACCGCGAAATATGATTCCACTGGGAAAAGAACGGAAACAGTGGAACGTGAAGTGTGATACTTTGTCACTACCGGAGCCGAGGAATGCTATTTATTCAGCCCATTGATGATTCGCCTGGCTGACTCATCGGACAGGGGCCCTTACTGAATGCATGGCGGCGTGGCTCACCCGTGAGTCACATGGTCCCACGCCGCCGCATTATAGGTACTGTGAACAAATTGGATAGCTCCGAAGATACTGAATAAAATTTCGAGAAGTGACTGGCGATGTCAGACGAGCAAGGAGGAAACACAAACAATACCATGGAAGCAGTCGCACTATGGACTCATAAGGATGGCGAGCGTGAAGACTCAACACTAAGGTTTACGATCCATGGTATTTAATTCGCGAAGTGGCCCATCTGGCGAAGTTTTCGATTGCAAAACTCCACTATAATTCTATGAGCTTTATTTGACGGACGACATATTGGCGCTGATAGTGGAGGAGACAAACAGACAGGGTAGTGTGGAACATTACGATTATGGAAACACACGCAAGACAGAAATCGAGAAGCTTATCAAGCTTCGCTTACGAATGGGAATTGTGAAACTGCCGGATTCGAGAGATTAATGGAGTTCACATTGTATCTGTTGTCATAATAAAGAAGATCATCTAAGACCACGGTATGTTTAGCATTGATTGAGGTTATTGTATCTATTTTGTATAAAGAAAATAGAAAAAGTATAATGATGGAGTGAAGATGTTAGAGAGGAAGGCGCGGCTCACTAGCCGGTCGTCAATTGATGAAAGGGGAAGCGTGTGCCCTGACGACGCGATCAAATTCATTTCATATCGAAACCGAAATCATAAAAAAAACTTAACCATAACAGGTTTGATTTTGTCAAAGCCTTTTAGGTGCTCGTCTACGAGCAGGGGTTCGCATTTTTGCCTTTTTGTGAATTCAACGGTTTGCCTCTGCTGCGAAGAGTACGTCTACAGCAGTAAGAAAAAATGTTGAGAAGGGATGTTCGTAATTTACGTCACCGCTCCTCCTTTTCCCATAGCATAAGTTGACATCAGTGGCGGACGCAGGAATTGGGCAGGGGGAGAAGGGTGGCAAAACTCGAATGCGAAATAAAAATAGTTTCAAAAAAGTGATAATTATTCAAAGAATAGTGATAATTCGTCAATAAAATAATAATAAAAACAAATAGTTAAAAGTAATCTAAGGCAAATTCTAACTAGTTTGCAAAGTAGTTTCGGAAATTCGGCGACCCATTTTCGCGGAGAGTGTCCTTCCGCACCCCCGTGCTTTCATAAATGGTAAGCATACGAATTTTATATAAATCTTGAAAAAACCGACGATGTTGTAGCTCAAATTTTCTAATCCAGTTTCTACCGACTCTGTGACCAGCTATAGATGGAAAGTTCTCGCGGAGCCCCAACACAAACCCCACACTTAACCTTGGTTCCGATAGGTTACCTTTGGACAAAAATATAGACGAGAACATTTCAGGCTGAGTGCGATTTACCAGCGTTGTCTGGGTGTTTGTCCTGAGAATCCGGCGAAACGTATTTTACTTAATGGACAAAAAGCATGGAACATTATATGCCACGACTTCAGAAATGACTCTGGTGATGTAGAACATGCCTTCAGCACGCAATTCTAATATAAATACTGAGTGTTCAGACTTCCGTGAGTCTATCATGCCCTGCTGGTCCAGTATGGGGATGACGTTAACAAACCACTGTACCTCAATGGCCCAAATCCTTCAAGCCGAGATCATTGAGCTTATGGAAAGTGGACTTCACAATTTACAACAAAGCATGGATGCTCTCTGCAGGTACCATACAATATTATAGTAATTTTCCAAAGATTTGAAGTGATAATGGACAGTAGCGGCTCATAAGATATGATTAGAGTCATCGTCAACGTGTCATTTTTTAAAATTATACCTCAATTATGATGCCATACAAAAGATATGTATTTGGAAATTTGGTGAGAGTCAAAGTACTCTTTCTTCCCGCTGCTTGAGATTGATGTGCGCTGCATTCAAACGTAACTACCGTGTTTCAAGTCCAAGTTCACCGCTTTCACAAACATATTGGCTCCTCGTTTGTCTCACCTCATTTCGTTTCAAGAAAGAATTATTCCAAATCCTATCAGGAGCGAGTAGTTCGCCATAAAAGTCGTGATCTGTAGTTATTCGCCACATTAAAATTGGGAATGCCAACAAATCCAACGAAAACGAAAGAAAAAGAATTCCCTACAATTTCGAAGAAAAATCAATAGTTCCAGTGGAAGATACTACTTGATTAATTAATTTTGTGCCCAACAGTGAAGGAAAGTGTAGCATTAAGATTTTGGTAAGAACGATGAACAAATGTGTGCTCAATCTGTGTCAATCAACTCTTTTGTCAGTTGGGAGGAAACATATTGGCCAAAACCCTTGGAAGTCGATAGAGTTGAAGCTTGGGTTCATTGATGCAGCTAGGATGAGTCCTTACCCACACTAAGCTGCTATTAGAAAACCCCCATAGACCTTTCATGCATAACCATATACCCTTTGGATAGCTCAGCGCAAAGATGAACTATAACTAAAGTATTCCTGGTCGACACAGCCACTGACCATGTCTTATTAGTCGCTACTGTATTTCGACATAATACAGGTTTGTTCCAGAAGCGTTTATTCCTACGACAAGTGCTTTGTGGCTAAGAATTACGAGACATGCGGGCCGAAAGCTGGAAAGTTTTTGGTCAAGTTGACTCATCAAACCTCTCAGTGAGTTCACTGTTATGACTTGAAAGATTGGAAGCATTCTTGAAATAATGACGTGAGTGAAACTTTACTTTGGATGCGACCGCCAAAGTTTCAAACGAATGTGCGTGTTTGGAACGTGATTTATTTGAAAACGAGACCGCATAACGATTGTGAGCTTCTTTCCTAGCATTGAGAATTGGGGAAGTGCTGTAGCGAATGGAAGTCTGATGGGCTCAGACCCCAAACATGTTGCGCGAGCCATGATGGCCTTATTATCTCGTTTCTCGATTTTTTGGCGGGAAAGTTTTATGCGGATGATCTTTCTCGTCGAAAGTAGCAAATGATAATACTGGCCCACATTCTGAAGGACGAATAGCAGTCTCGCCCTGGCTAGCTCTTTTATGAACTAGCGCGTAGCAATAGGTGTAAAGAATATCCAAATGGCTGTCCACCTACCCCCCCCCCCCCTCCCCATGCGAACTAATTCAAATCTTTAGAAGAACTGAGGATTCAAAAACATGTGGACCAGACGTAATTTTTTATATCGCTCCCGAACAATGCAAAAATAGCTTTTCTGTTTCGACAAAGGTTGGCACTTATTTGGATGTTTGAAATGGTGCTTGGAATCCAGTGCTGTACGAATCTTTGTGCTTAGATGTAATAGCGTGGGAAATATAAATATCTCTCCGAAGAATAAATCGGATAAACAACTGATTCAACAATTGGATCACGTCTCCCCGGTCCGCAGCGCCTGGATGTGTTGTATACTAATGAGAGTTTTCATCGTCGAAGTTGTCCATAATCTTCAATGCATATATCCAGACCAAAGGCTCTCTAGTAGTAGTAGAAAACCTTATATGTTACCTTTTTCTTCCCTTTTTATGGAGTTCTTTCAACGGGATAACAGCAGGACATTTATTTTGACCTTTGTATCGAAGTTCGATCTCGAGCGATAGAAAACGTAGGGGAGCCTTCGCATCTGATCCACTTCCGCCCGCTCTTCCGGGCACATGTTGTGAATTCTGTGAATGTTGTGAATTCAAAGCTACAACCTCTGTCCATCGTCTCAGTTCCTTTCTGATCATTTCTGCACAGTTTTACAACTCTTAATTGTTGTGATGGCAGTTCGCACTTGGTGCAGCACCAGGGTTCGATGGAAGTCAAGCAGCGAGGTGAAGAGAGACCACGTTGTGATTGTTCCATGGGTTCACCTCCACAGTTTAATGGCTTTCCTTGCTTTTCGCTCGGAAATGAATTTTGCTTGAATGAGGCAGTAGTTCGATAGTGTGTAGAGTTTTGAAACAACAGGAATACCGATAAGGGAATAACATTCTGGTGGAGTTAATGTTGTGAATTTCTAATAGTCCTCGTTATTTCCTCAATGATATGCCTTTCCGACCTACATATTTCCTCACAAACCACATTGTTTTCTTGATTAAAGACGCTGCGAAACCTGGATACTATTCGAATGCGTCGACGAAATGCGTGATGACTAAGGCTATGTTGTTGACTTTTTTTCCGACCCCACCATAACAACTCGACCACTTCGTTCACCTGCAGAGAATTCGAAGTATCCAGGCGCTATCTCTGGGCAGGCTTCAAGCTAACTAAAAACCGTATTCGTGCTTATCGCAATCGAGAACCCAAAATTACGTTGGAATCTCAAAGGAGAAAATTTTCGTGGGTGCTGCCTTTAATGATGAGGGTCTAAGGTAAGTCCTCTTCACAGGCCTGTGTGGTGAAAAGGCATTTAACACATTCGCGACCTTACACTTTCGGCATGGTGCGTCGCGTGGGACACAGGCGGTCCCTTAAGCACGCATTTGTGCTCAACCGGTTGAGCACGCGGTCCCACGCGTCGCACCATGCGTGCTCAACCGGTTGAGCACATTGTCGCGAATGTGTTAAAGTCTGAGTGGGGCGTATGGCGGTTCAGAGCATAGATGACTTTTTCACCACTTTCAGGCCTCTAAAGAAGACGTCACCGTCAAAACGTCAGACCCCCATAATAAATTATTTCACCTACCGCCGTGGTAGACGCAGAAGAAAATAATCGAGCTGCGAATTTCGTTACGGTTCTCTTCAACACGTGTGTTTAACTTTCAACGTACGAAGGTTGTCATATGAAATGAAACCAAGAGTCAGTGGCTATGATATGATAATTGCCATGTTAAATTTGTTGAAAATTTTTAATTGGACGGGATTTGCCGACATAATCTCAGTAGGCTCGAGTTACCCTACGTTCTAAACTATTTGACAAAAATGCACAGCAGACATTTTCCCCAGTAGTATTACCGATTGATGAAGCAAGAGAACCTCGAAAAATCCGTAAAAGTCATTCCGTCAAAATGCCGAAATCGAAGGCAAATTCCGCCTCAGTTTGCTTTTGCAGGCTTCTATGCATTGAAGCAAATCTTACACATATTTGCAGCATTTGCGCAATAAGGCAATTCAATAATCAATTGGAATACATATTATTGTCCTCGAAGCTGCGGATAGTTAGTTGAAGATTATTTTACTACCATATTTAGTGCTCTGGTTGAACTGCTGGACGAAGTGCTCGGCCTAACCGAATTACCTGGTAGCTGTCTCGATTGGTTAAGCCAAAAATACCTTGTTGAGTCTCGTCCAAGAGGAATAGCAAAGCGAATGAAGAATGGTGATTGGACTTCGATTACCTCGTTATCTTTTGCAATATTCCTCACAAGATCACTGCTGCTGCCTTGAGGTCTTCGAATGATATGTTTTATTGTACATTCAGTAATTGTCTTTCATACTCCTGTGTGTATATTCTTGCAGTTCTTGGGGACATCTTGAAAGCTTAGCGCGTATTTCTATCTTAGATAACAAAATCATTTTTCACTTCTCCAATGTTGTCTGTTTCAGTGTGCATTCAGTGTCTGCGGAAGTGTTGAAAATCACCGATGTCTATGTGAATATCCAGTTTATTTCCCAGTAATCTGATCTTTGTTTTCTCCGACGAACTACCACTCTATTAGTATTATATTCCCTCAGTTGCAGTTATGAAGACAGTCGTTCCATGCATAATCATACAGGTTTGCGGACTTATTTACTTATGAATGATTGTCATTTGATTAGAAAGATGTCATTTGTGGGCTAATAGTTGTGCATTTATGACCCTCTTGAACAAAGCTAACAACTAAATTGCTGTAAAAATAAGAGGAAATAAAGATCTTCGGCTTCCCACATGTAACTTTTGTTTTTTTCGAAGTTTTTTTTTCAAAGAAAATTACTTGAACTCTGCTGACATTGGGACTTCTTGATTGTCTATTGCATTCGATGCTAAAACGAGGTCATTGCTTGTCGCGAGAATGATAAAGAACTAACAAGGGAAGGATACTTAATCAGTATCGCATTTCGTAGCGAGGTGTATATTGCCTTACGCAGCTCGCGACGCTGATTTCAAATCTGTTTTTATCTGCTCCTAAATTTGTCTCTGTGAGCAGTTATACCCGTTTTCCCATATCAGGAACGCTCATGTAAGGCGCACAAGGACAGAGGTTTCTGGTGAGTCGTGGCGCAGTGGAAGGTTTCTCACCCTTCAGGATGAAAATCGCGAGTTCAGTTCCTCTCACATTCTGCTGTTTTGCATTTTTTCCACCTACTGTTTTCCTCTGAAAATCCAACCTATGCAGTTTTGTAAGGCTTTCCACCAATGAATTAATCTTCTGCAAGTTTGAAACCATTTAGAAGGATTCTCAGTACACCGATTTTGGAAACAGTAACGTAGCTGGTTTCACCAAGTGTACGAAGATTGAATTTCAGCAGTTTATGCGCATATATTAAATAATACATAATGCTCAAAACAAAATAGCTTCTCATAGTGTGAGCAGTGAATGAAAAACATCTCGTTACAGTCATGATGCGCACAAATATCTACCATAACGTAAACACACACAACAAAACGCATGAATTATTGGAGTTTATTAATCTTCGTACACTTGGTCAAATCAGCTGTGTCACTGATCCCAAAATCGGTGAAGTAAAAATCCTTCCAGATGTCTTGAAACTCACAAAAGATCAATTTGTAGGTGGAAAGCCTTATAAAACTGCGTAGAACGGACTTTCATAGGAAAACAGTAGATGTAAGAAAAATGCAAGATACCGAACTGAGAGAGGGACTGAACTCGCGATGATGATGCTGAAGAGCGGCAAACTTACCACTGCGCCACGGTTCGCCTGAAGCATCGACCCTGTGCGCCCTACGTGAACGTTCCTGACATGGAAAAACGGGTTAGAGACAAATTTAGGAGCAGATGAAAACAGATTTGAAATCAGCGTCGCGAGCTGCTTAAGGCAATGTACAGCCTGCTACGAAAGGCGATACTGATGAAGTATCCTTCCCTTGTAAGTTTCATCGAACAAACGTCATAACGTTAAACTATGTATCTGTACCTCCGTACGCGAAAAGCTTATGAACACACATTCTCCGCCGCAAAAGTACGAAGAAAGAAACATGAAAAAAAAAAACATTGTGTCCATAGCATAGTTGTGAGCAAAGATACGAGGGCGGGTCGAAAAAATTCCGGAATAACAATAAAAACAAAACAAATCGCACCCACCCAATAATTCATATTTTTGCCCATTTCCATAGAAGCTCAACGCACTTGGTCCAATCTCTTCCAAGCCATCCATTCTTTCCCTATAATCATCTTTTCTGAAGTAGACAAAATAACCATCTACAGCTAAAATTCGCTCGTCGCTCAACCACAGCCTTTTCCTAGACAGATGAAAATTGACTTCCGTGGACGAGCAGGAGTGCGATGAAGCCAATAAAGAAGAATAAGCAAATGGAGAGAAATTTCGAGTTTGGTACTCACAAGTTTCCGCCGAGGGATCGGTATTTTTAGAACGGTCATACTGTCATGGAGATGCAAGGCTGTTTTACTGGACCAGACAAGCGCACTTCGCTTGAATTCCGAGATATTGGGCAGTATGATAAAATAACACTTTCCCCGATAATTAGCAATTTTCCCTCGCCGGGAGCAAAAACAGGTACCACCACCACCACTCCCCTGCAATAAATGGACCTTTTCTTCTTCGGGCGCTATTTTGTTTTCTCATCCAAAGTTTTGAATATTGTCACGTATCTAGAGGGTAGTACTGAACCTAGGCTTCATTTCTGGCTGTCTTTTCTTTCCAGGTCCAAGGGAACTGTTTAAAACAAGAGGCTAAGTTTCTCGTTGGAATACGCTCTTTTTAATATTGTGTAAATGCTGCACCGGTCCTTCAAAACGGTTTCTGGACTTCTTACTTCTTGTGAAATAAAGACTGATTGTACATTAGAGATGCTCAAAACCTTCTCAATTTCATGCTCTTTTAATTGCCACTTGTAAGAACGACTTCATGGATTTTATCTGTGATTTTCAGAACAGTGGCCTTTGTTTGACGTCCTGCGCTTGGTTCACTTTCTGTTCTCGTATTGCTACGCTCTATTTTCCTAGCCCTAAAACCAAGTTAGGGAAATAAAGGTGATGACGTTCTGAAACCAGCATCCTGATGCGATTTGATTTCCTTTCCGTTTTCCCCTCCAGATGAAAGGATCTAATGATTGCCTAGGTTCCGTCTCTATCAATAGTTGAGTGCATTCTAAGCTGCTTGAACCAAACTGCTTGTCAAGAACAGACCTTTGTCGGATCGACTTGACATTTTCAGCCTTTTCATATAAATATTTACCAATGTAATACCAAAAAATAGGGGCGAGAAAAACGGAGTTTAGCCGCTGAACTTGGCACGCACGTTGTTGAAGTTAAATTCACCTGAGGTTTTCTTGAAAGTTTCGAAGAAGAGTCCTAACTTCCACTGGGAAGTGAGAATGGGTGAAACTTCTGAATCTAAAAAACCACCCTGTCGCCTTCCTGTATGGTCATGGGACAGCGCTAAACGATTGCTCGTCCAGGTCTTCGTAGTGGGGGAGAATGAACATTTCGCAAATTATGTTACGTTTATTATTGTTTATTAACTCAGACATTCAGGCGCTTGGAGCGCCGGCAAACCCGCCCACTCTCAGGCGATGCAGGCTTCCAGTAGGTAGTCCTGGCTGAAGCAGGAATACTTGCTGAAGGTGCGGATGGAGCAGCAAAACCTGCTGTGAGTGAGCATGACGCAGGACTTCAGGAGGTATTTCTGCAGCCTGTTTTTTTCTGCATTGCCACGTGGCAGCTGAGATGTATATAAGCCGGCAGACGGCCTTGGAATTTTAGTCTTGCTTCCGCTGCGGCGGAGAGCAGACGAGCCCTACGGGACTTGTCTGGCCAACTGAGGCCCGGTTGAAACCGTGGCCCAGTGTAACGAATGGCCAGACGAGGTGCTAGGATGCGGTCGCGTGCCGGTGCGGTGGGGGCGGGTAGATCCGCCTTGCAACAACCGTCCGGCTCGCCGGCTGCTGGCTCTGGAAGCCCATACGCTTCTGAGGAACTCATTTTTGTAGTATTTTTGCAGCCATCGGTTGTAATACGGGATCGTTGTGTTTTTATCCTACATGAGAGGGTTGAAAACTGTTCCAATGCAATCGAACATAAATCTTATTCTGGATTAATACGTCTTTAGTTATGCTTGTTAGGCACCACTATGAAGGCGACTAGTACTGGCGCTGCAGGATGACCTGCCATGCTCCTGTCATCCCAGCGGCAGGTTAACCTGCCCGGCTCCTGTCATGCCAGCGGCAGGTTCACGGCAGGTCTCACGCAGGATAAGGCGCGACAAACGGCGGATTTGGCGCGACAACCCCGCCCACGTTTGCGTTCGTCCCGCAGGTGTCATGCCACGAGAAACGCTGTGGGCCGGCGCGACAAACGCCTGAATGTCTGAGAATGCCATATTAGCACATACACATATGAGAAGAGCAAATCTAGAGCAAGTAAATTACGAGGAAAAAGAAAGAAGTCGGACTAAAACGAGAGCAAAAAGCAGTTTTGTAATGTTTCCGAGTTCATGCGAAGGACTTTCGAGAGGTCAATGATATCTCCTTGTTATTTGACCCATATTCTCTAGTTTCTGGTTTTTTCCGTTGTTGTAGTGGAAGGCTTTTATACTCATCGTAGGCTCTTTATTTCTTCTGAATGAAAAAGGGGATAGAAAAATGGTGGGATAGAATTTATGTCGAATTGCTGCTTGAAACAACATCTTTCCAAAAACTACAGTCCTTGCCTAAAAGATAGACGAATTGCGCTTGCGGTTTGTTGTGGATGTAACTCGGCGTGCGGCGCAGCAGCTAATCGATGCGATCAGCTAAGGAGACGCTCCATGGCGTTTTTTGTGAAACATATACTAGTCGATTCTTTCGCTTTCCTTTGATTGTATGCTTTCCTGATCCTTTTTACTTCTGAGCCAACCAGGTTTTTAGGTGGAAAAGTTTATTGTTGGCCTGACGTTTCGACAGAATCGTCTTCCTCAGAGGCCTGAAAGTGGCTCGCAGTTCATTATTTGTGATCGAAACCACCAAACTTCTCCACCAACCCCGCCAGTTTTCGACGTTATCCCAAGCTTGCTATCTCAAAAGGCCCCAAGATGAAGGATGAAACATCCCTTTATCCACCGTTATTGCGGAAAGTCCGCAGCTGACTGTCATTGCGAACAAGTGAGCATCACTTGGACGTCCGCATCTTATATTATCTACAGTCAACAGCTCGCATAACGATATGTAAGGCAAGAAATCACTAGTTATGGGCAAGCACTCATTCCGGTTGTTCATGCTCGGGTTCTTAGTCGCAATCCAGAGAGCTTCGAGGATTTGTCTTGCGGAAACCTCTGCTTCATATGTCAAAATGTTGCATTTGACACAGAAGTCATTCCCGTCGTGCGCTTCGATTCTGTGCTTACCAAGCGGCGATGTTAAGCTTCTACGCCTCTTGCTAGCCAAATGCTCCTTTATACGTATGTTGAGCGCTCTGCCGGTCTCGTCAATATATATCGCATTACAATCCAGGCATTGGATTTGGTACACTACTCCCACTTTTGTACAATCGCCCACCTTTCCGTACGGGCATATCACACAGTATTCTGTTTTGCATTCTCTATTATTTATTTATTTATTTAATACACCGATTTCAAAAAATAAATCGGTGCGCCAGGAAAAAAAACAAGCGTGTTAGTGGCAAACTCAAAACCTATGACGAAAAAGTGTAACATGCATAATGTCAGTGTTCCTCCACGAATGGGAAGAGCTGAGAATCACATCTGAGGCTTTGCGAACAAGCAGTCATACATGACCACCCAGAACCCTGGCTTAAAATTGTCTCAAATCCGCACCAGTTGGCCACGTGCCCAAGAGCGTGATGCTGCCTGGAGTTTGTCGGAGCTTCGGCACGCAGGTATGCCAACTGAACCCCTGCGGAACCGACACACTGGATAAGATAAGATGTAGGATAAGCTACAGCCGTGAGGGATGGTGCGGAGCAATATGACCTGGCCTGTGCTAAGGAAAGCAAAATAGACCCGCTCTGCTGTTCTGTGAGGAAACCCGACTGTTTTTGTTAGTAACAGATTCTTAACAAACAAACAAAGCACTAGATTAGTGCAGAATAAGAGAGTGTAAAGCTGGAAAAAAGCGATCTGCTATTGCAGACACAAGAGCATGAACGATAACTTGGCGACGTACCAGGACGAGAGATCTGAACAGTGGAATAGAACTCTCAATAACAGGTTTTAAGAAACTGGCTAAGATCAATCTGATTTAACTTACTTTTGAAAAGTCTGCTATTGCCCGATTGAAGTAGTTCAAGCGGAAATTTCTCAAACAATCTTGCACATCGATAGAACAACGAATTGAAAAGCAACGCGTAGTTTTTCTTTTGAATTTGTTGATAGTAAAGACTGAAGGCCCCTTTCCTACCACTGCTCGGACGGAAGATCCAGAATTTACTAGCCTTGAGACCAAGTTCTTGCTTCAAAATTTGAAAACAGAAAACTAAATCAATGATAAGACATCTACGTTCCAACGAAACTAGCCCGAAGTACTTCATGCGTTCAGCGTAATTTAGGATATCCTCACATTTGATTCCAGGGAATTAGCGCAGGTATAATAGACGTGTAAAAGTTTGTTGTACTTTTTCGAGCTTCAAGATCAGCTTCTTTGAACATGGGTTCCATATAGGAGAACAATATTCCATATGTGGTATGACGAATGTTTTATAGAGGCGAAGCAAGATCTTGGCATCAGTAGTCTTTATGTTCCGGAGAATAGTAAACAGTACTGACATCCCTTTACAAGCAATTTTATCAGCTTGGAAAGTGAATTTCAAGCTAGTGTCAACAAAATCATGAATAAAGAGGTAGATTTGTCCGAAAACGCATTTTTCACGCCATCTAATTTCAGAAGGTATACCAGAGGACACCAATTCAGGCTTAGCATGGAAAAAGCTCGATCGCAAAAGCTTCGTGGATCTTTTCCTTTTCGAGTGGTGAAGCTATGGAATGAGCTACCTGAATATGCAATCCATGCTTCGACTGCCTCCAATTTTAACCTAGCTGTTGAGCGTGTACTAAAAGAGAAGGGGTTTTATTAAGCTGGGCTGCTGATATGTATGTAATATCCAAATGAATTCCAGGATGCTGCGTTCACACTCTCATTTCACACTGGTCCCTTAACGACACCAACAACCCCGTCAGTCTCAGTCAAATACCTGCGTTTTTCTGATCCTCTCTTACGTGTCTTTTTTTTTCTCATGCTACTTTTCCATTTTTATTCCTATTGTTTTGAGCCTACGATTTTGCCTAACTCACTAAGAGCTTATTCTGTTGTTTTATCATGTACGGTTCCTCCGATCTAAAACGTGCTGGTCGCGCACCTCAAAAGCCTCATAACCAGCTAGCCTCCGCACCCAGGCTCGCTGGTTTGTTTTCTTCAACCAGTGCCTTTTGCAACACGTCTTAGGAGGAGGAACGCTGACAATTTATAAGTCGACCATCTCTATCTGTCCGACTGTTAATTCTTGACCTTTTAGCGGTTGACTATATCTAAATAAATAAATAAATAAATAAACAAGCACTCCTAAATCTTTCACAATATCGCACGTTTTTATGATCTCCCCTTTTGTTGAGTAACTACGCGGTACACCATCTCCAAGATGCAGCACAGCGGACTTCTCGATATTTATAGCTAGATCGAACATGGTAGCCCAATCACTAAGTCTGGAGAGGGAATCTTGAATTTCGTTCCGGACTTTAGTGCGGGTTTCATTGTCATACGCAGCGTAGATTTTTATATCGTCCGCGTAAAGCTTAACTTTCAAATCTTTGGAAGATTTGAGGATATTGGGTGAGCCCATGGTATAGATCAAAAATAATAAGGGTGACAGTACTCCTCCCTGTGGCACGCCACTAGGGCAGAAGTACATCGCGGAAAACTTTCTACGCACCTTCACCGTTAGCTGACGAGAGCTCAGATAAGACTTCAACCACTTCAGGAGTTGCCCTGAAATCCCCAAAGATTCTATTTTTTTGTAGTAGAATGTCGTGGTTGTCCTTATCAAAAGCTTTTGTCAAAGCAACATAGATCACGTCTACAGCGCAGCCCATGTTCAAAGCAAGATTCCACTCATGCAAGGAATCGATAAGATTTGTCAGTGTAGACGAGCCAGCACGAAAACCATGCTGTTCATCGGGAATAACATGGGATCGATTGAACCAAGCTTCGAGTTTTTCTCTTACTATTTTCTCCATTACTTTAGAAGGCGTGGGAATAATACTAATGGGACGGAAGTCCGAAACATGCATAGCAGGAGAAAGTTTAGCCTTTTTCCAGAGATCCGGTACTTCTCCAAGTAATAGGGAGATGTTGAATATGTGGATCAGTGGTTTGTATAGCGCTAGCGCACACTTTTTGTAGACGATTTGGGGGATACCATCAAACGAATCCGCTGTGGATTTTTTTAGTTTGTTCAGATAGGTTAAGGTTACCTCCGGAAGAATCAGAAGCTCAGAAAGGCTGTGCCTAATGGTGTTCGGGAAGACTATAGGGAGGAAGCTGTTGACATCATGATGAAATACACTTGCAAAGAATCATCCCAATCCCTCGGCTTTTGCTTCATCTGAATTTAACAACTCGCCAGATTGATCTCTAAGAGTACTCAAATTTGTGGCAGGGTTCATTCTGTCGCGAATGAAATGGAAGAGAGAACTCATTGCTCTTTTTGAGGCCAAACGTTTTTTCACAATTCGCAAGGAATTTTTTCAGGTGATAATCCATGTCATTACAAACCTTTCTATAAAGATGGCATGATAAAGGATTTGGAGAGCACTCGGAAAGCCTTTGTTTTTAAGCTTGCAATGACAGCAATTGTTTAGGGTATTGGGGGCGTAACAAACATTCATTTTTAAGGGGAACGAAGAGGGAGAATGCCAAGTAACGTTGGCCACAAAATCGTCGATAAATATCACTAGCTGATGTGTAATTATCAAATACGGAAAACCAGTCAATGCTCTGCAAATAGCTGTTCAGCAAGCCATAGTCAACACTAAGAAAATCTGGAGTTGGTACGGGATAACTAATCGATGACTCAGCTGCAACTTCAAAACAAATCATGGAGTGATCTAAGCTGCCAAGCGGCGGAAGCAAAATCACGTTAGAGATAATGTTCGTTGAGTTCAACACCAAATCTAGGATATTACTACCATGTGTGGGCTCCAAAACATATTGCTGCATTCCAAAACTTTTGAGAAAATCTAAATACTTATGCGCGGTAGAGTTAAGGGGTGATACTGTCTTCCAATCGATTTGCAGGTTAAAATCGCCTAAAACGACAACGTTGCTCCGGGTTGAACATATCTCTGCGCACAGATCAATCAATCTCTCATCTTCATCACTGGTCAGTTTAGGAGGGCGATAGATGCAGGCAAGAGTAAAATGCTGGGTTTGGTCAAAACTGTAAAGATCAATGTGCAATACGTCTGCGGCGAGGATAAAACTGACATCAATTTTCTGGGCAGCGTATAAGGACTTTACCAAACAACACACCCCTCCTCCTTTTCTTTTTGATTGGTCAGTCCGAAAAATAGTGTAGGGGAGGTTGCTAACAAGCTCAGAATCACAGATCTTCGATGACAACCACGTTTCCGTGATACCGACAATGTCTGGTTTAGAAGTATTCGATAATAATTTCAACTGACTAAGCGGGTGTGGGTCAAGATGCGGCAAAATGGGGCGGTGTCTTCTCGCTCTTCGGCGCCTACTCGTCCTCACTTGCATTCAAATTTGCATGGGCAAGTATTGTGAAATCGCGCGCAAGTTAGTGCGAGTTGGTCCTGAAGGGCAGGGCGAGGGTTTGATTGAACCAATCGCAGACACAGTGTCCACCCACTTTTGCCGCATCTTGACCCACACCCGACTAAGCTTCTTGATCAAACTACGAACGTTGAGCAGAAAACACTTGATGCCAGTTTTATGCTGCCGACCGTGCACATTTACAGGTTTCCCTGGTTAGCTTTCTTTGGTAAGTCGGCTATGCGCCTTACCTCTCCCCTATGTACCACCCACTCCCTGAATGGTTTACCTGCGTTACGTTCCTTAACTACCTGTCTGAGCTCGTACTCCTTCTTCCTTTCCTCCTCGGTCATACTTTTTCTAATGTACGTGCCAGAAAAGCGTGACGATCGCAGCAGTCGGCTGTTAGTTAGAGCTGTCCTCCAATGGGTTCTCGTAGGGAACACCACTTTCACTAACCTAGGACGGGAAACATCCAGTTTACCTAATCTATACATTTCGGCGGGTCGGCATTCCACATCGACGACATTGAGAACTTCTGTGACTTTCTTCTCAAGATCCACTTGCCGATCAGATGGGCACAGCCCGAGTTCAGCTTCAGGTATAAATTGCACAGCTAGCGAAGAATTACCTTCCTACAATTTCAGAACCCAAAAGGAACCTTGATGCAGGATTACAATAATTACTAACTAACAAACAATATGAAAAAGATGTTCAGACCGAAATGAGAGTGAAAGCAAAAGAGCAAAATAGACTTAGGCAGTGAATTTGGAGAGACAGATCGGAGCAGGCAGAAACGCAGCCGCTCAGCGAGGCGCCGGTATGGAAGGATCATAGAGTCGATTGCGAACTAATTGCTTTCTGATGTTATCATTAGGAATGCTCACCAAGTGTACATCATTCTGCAGTTGAGCTCGGTGTAGACACTGGTGTATAGCCGCGCTAAATTTGTCTGATATGAAAGGAAGGAAAAATGGGAGCCTGTGTCCACGTTGGGTGCGGTCGTGGTGCTCAGCGGATGTCCTGTTCTTGCGTTGCGGTACTAACACATTCGCGACAATGTGCTCAACCGGTTGAGCACACATGGTGCGACGCGTGGGACCGCGTGCTCAACAGGGTGAGCATGCCCTTTCCACAGTTATATTTTTGTGAAGCAATCTTAATGAGCAAACTCCAATGCAGTGGTATACTAACAAATGTTCAAGCGATCCATACACGCGAGGCACTTACTTACTACCTCTTATGCAGATGAACTTCTTGAATTAGCTTCAAGCTCGTGCATATTTCGGTTTGTCTCAGATTCGCGCATTTTCGGAGTACTATGCAGCAGAGGAAAAATTCCTATCACGTGGGACCACGTGGTCAAGCGGTTGAGCACGGGTCCTACTTGTGCAAAAGCGCGTGTGTCCCACGTGACACACCATGCCAAAACCGTGAGGTCGCGAATGTGTTAAGTAAGCATTGCTGCGAGCAATGCGGCAAGCTATACTTCGTGATTCACAGCGCTCAACTTCGCCATTGCATACCTCGGCGGCGGTTTTGAACATGCTTCATACCCCTGCACCAGTGGCGGACGCAGGGGG
>JARK01000037.1:128474-159487 GCA_000688135.1 Ancylostoma ceylanicum
TTTTATTTGTTTATTTTTATTATTATTTTTTAAATATTGTTTATTTATTATTTATTATTAAAATTAATATTTTTATTAATTTTATTTTCCGCCTGGGTCCCCAAAACGGCGGAGACCCCAATTTTTTTCCCACGCCCCCCCTCCCGCCCACTTTCTGCGTCCGCCACTGCCCTGCACGTTTCATGGCTGCCGGATGCTCGGAGTTGGCGTGGATGAGGATATTCTTAGAGGTCTCCTCGCGGTACCATTCAACACTGCTTTCTTGATCGATATTTTCAGCTTGCTACTATTACTTATTACAAGCAATAGTAACGAACTGAAAGCTGTTCCTATAACTCATGGGCTATAGCTGAGAGGACGCCCGCATCACACTCTTCGTGGTTTTTTCTCACACATACACACGGGAAAGTGATTCTTTCGCTCTTATTTGGTTATATCTTCTACTGATAGGTGGGCTACAGCTTGTATTTGTTACTTCCTAACGTGTTTCCTGTATTTGCATTGCTAAATCGTGGGAAACAGGGGAAGAAACATAGACAGAGAAATAATAAAAGTAAGGAAAAATAAGGAAAATAAGGCATCCAAGTGTTGTAGGACCGTGGTTGTTATGTGTTCGAGGTGATCTAGAATGTTTGATATTGTTTGAGGTGATCTAAAATGTTTGATTAGCCACTAGTCTGTTGTGATCTACTCTGGAATGTTGTGGAACCTCACCTCTTGGGGTATATGAACCCCGCAGTTGTCGCTGTATATATTCTTCGTATTCAAACACCTTACTCGTATTCACCCGCCTGTGCTGTGTTCTGGTGCTTCTAATAAACTGTTCAACCACGACCACCGACCATCCACAGCACCAAGCAACTCAGGAACCTGAAACTAACACGACATGTCAATGTAAAACATTCAGTAAGTCATGACGTATTAGTAACAAAGAGAAACTTAATCAGGAAAGAATGCAAGCCAAGGAAAACGAAAGTATACGAGAAATTCCACGAGAACTCTATGGAGAGTCTCCTCAGGGGATCGCATAGGTTAGCAGCCACGCCGCGCACTGCGTCGCAGCCACAAGTGATGGCACGCGCAATCATTCCATCTTTTCGACAAGGACTCTACCAGAGGGGTAGGCTTTGAAGTTAAAAGTATTAGGTGTGCGTGAAATTTTTCGGGCAGTTTCAGTACAATGGTCCCAAAACGAATCCTGGCCGGAACCGGATAACTGGATACGGGTAATCGCTCATCCCTTTTGCATAGTCCCGAATATGACTGCACTCCAACATAAAAGTCAGCCAATTATTTTGAATAGTTGAATTGGACTTCAATTCAAAGCCGTGATTCATGTTGAAGATTGGATTAAGAGCTATGCACTGGTTACAAAACAGGCAAGAAAACAACACGACATCTGTTTTTGGAAGTTCCAGGGGATTGAAGGAATTGCTATTTTGATCGAATATTAGCTCTTTTCTCAGAAGCTCTGAGCTAAAGACGCTGGTTTGATCAAGAAAAAAAAAAGAATTGTCCCCTCCGTGTCAGCATGATCGCTCAGCAGAAACTTGCAATAATGAAATTTAAATTTTCACTTTATTCGATGACTCTTCCGCATTGACTTCCTCGCATTTATGTTTAACTTTGTAGTTTAAGATCTTTCCCAGGAACAGATTCTCGTCAAGCGACAAGCCAATCGTGGCATGGACCGGTTATTTTGAGTTCCTCAAAGAATTCCATCCCGGGTGGAAAATGGAAAATTGAAAAAGACCGGTTAAAATGCGTTGAGCTTGGAGGAGATGAGGCTAGAAATAGAACACTGATTGCATTGGATTTGTCTTGTTTTCACTGTCATTCCGGATACTTTTGAAATCGCCCTCGCACTTATGAAGACAGACTTGCAAATCATCCTCCTTGCAGTTTTAGCATAAACTCATGCCAAACTAGTTTAGCCACCCAAAACCACAACTAACCGTTATTTGATTACGCACTTCTACTCTGAGCCGCTTGCTCCAATTGCTACAACGCAGTCTTTTTGCTGGTTAGACGTAAAGCTAACTGCAAAGATCAAATTTGCGTGGGAATTTCGTCGTGGAATGAAGTCGTGGAATGGATAGATGAGAAGTTCGTGGTAAGCAAAAAAAGTGGACACTAAAGTTTTTTTTTCATTTTTCAAAGCCTATTGCAAATCGCAGCTTTTTCATGCAGAGCTCGATCAAAAGTGTTATGATTTTTTTCGACGAGGAATTTAAATGATTCCTTCCCGTAGTGAAACAGAGTGATGGGAAAAGGATAGTATTCTATTTTGGGAAATGAAAAGAACAAAACTATTTTCTCGTGAAGCTTTCTTTATGGAAAGAAGGAGGACATTACGAAGGTGGGTCGAAAGTTTTCCGGAATGACCAAATGTATAGGGCTGTTATTGTTCCACAATATATAGGGGATATAGGGGATTATATTATTGTATGTATGGTTATTGTATTACGTTTGCTCTTTCGTTCGTTCGCCAAAGACTTGTGCTTGCTTTGTTCAGCTCTTTTCATAGAGACAGGTTCAAAGTATCTTCCAGTTGAAACCAGATTTTCCAGGAGGATCTTCCTTAGGAGCAGTTGGCCTCGAAACAGTTTTTTGAAAAAAGCGGGCTTGTCATAGCAGTTTTTCTTTCACGATCCACGAAATCGTCGAGGAGGGTTTTACTACTCAGATGATTCTTGATGAGCCAAAAATGCTTTTCCTGTGGTACCCAGGGATTCCCATCAAACTGGATAGTGAGGAATATGGGAACTAGAAACAACGGGTATTCCATGCTTCTAGTGATGGCCAATTATCAATAAATTTGTTTTCGAGAAGCACCGATCTTGGGTAGATTTTACACATCCATTTCGTAGTCGACGTCGAGAACAGTAGACGATTTTTAACCTATCTAAAACCGTTGTTAAAAACTGTCTCTGTAGCTGTCTTACTCGGAAATTGATGGATGAATATGTGCGTTTGGCGAGAACGAAAATCTTCATTGAAAGTTTCCGGAGTTTTTTCTTTATCTCGCAGGTCTCTTGGATGTTTTTTGGTCAGAAAATAGATCAAATCCAACTCTATCAAATGAGACCTAGCGGGGCTTAAAACGTATCGGTACTGCAGAGAAATAAGCCAACAAACGATGTACAATAACTTATGGCTCACCATGTACAAACATACAAACAGGTGTTATTTCTGACCAGTGTTTTGAACCCAAAATAGCTTCCTAGTATAAGTCCTGGGTCAAGTCACAGATGACTACTTGCAGCGCTGTACTGAAACCTTTTTTGATTTTCCCTCATGATGACTTGTGAAAATAGCTACGAAACTGATAAAATACGTAGCTCTTTCGTTTTTATATTTTTCCTGGGATCCTACTAAACAGAACGCTTGCACTTTATCATTCATCTAGTTTCGATTTCCTATATACATATTTCATGTTTCATAGAAGACGGTACTTTTCACATGCACTGTATACCAGTGCGGAACTCATTCGCTTGTTTTGAAATGTTCCCTCAGATTGGAAAAGAAACCCTAACTGGAAGTGAAGCTTGGATTCAGGAGTTGCTAGTTTTCACGATTGTTTTCAAAATTTTAGATGAGGTAACAAAATCGGATCTGTATAAGAAAATGTCCATTTGTTTGGGTGGAACGGTGATAGAAGCTGTTTTCGCTCATGCCGAGAGAATTTTGCTAATTATCGGAAGTTGTTTTTCTCTACAATACCGATCAATATTTCTGGAAGCAAAAGTGGAAATTCGGGAGAAGTGCCCTCGTCTGACCAGAAAAAATAACTTTGTATCTGTATCACAGTATGACGGTTCTAACGAAAACTATGCCTCAGCGGAAACTTGTGAATTTTCAAACTCAAAACATCTTCGCATCTGCTTATTTCTCTTTTCTCGCTTCATCGAACTCCTTCTCGTCCTTGGAAATCAAATTCCCTCTGCTTAGAAGGAGCGACACGCGAAATTTAGCTGTGGAAGGTTATTTTTGTATTTCAGAAAAGCAGATTGTAGAGAAGAAACGAGTGGCCTGCAAGTTTTTGAACACGTGCGTTGAGATTCTATGGAATTGGGCAAACTCATAAATTATTGGGTGGATGCGATTTCTTTCGTTTTTTGCTGTCATTCCAGAGACTTTTCAAACCACCCTGGTAAAAGTCATCGAGTCCCAGAGCATTGCTCTCATGGTTCACAACAAACCTAAGACATAGTTTGAATTTTTGTGAAACCACCTTCCAAACTGGTAGTTCACTGACCTAGAAGTTCCTCTATATGGGATATGAGAAGGGCATGCTGGCAATCCGAACTGAATTTAAAAGTCTTTTCCACGGAGCTAAAAAACATCTTTTTCCAATGATAGGCTGGCATGAAACTCGTGATTGGTTACATTTTCTTGTGAAATCTATGGAATTGTTCTGGTGGTAGGGCTATGTTAAATCAGGGAAGAAAAGATCCCATTCCAGACGATGCCAATGTCTAAAGAGAGATGGCGAACAGAGTCCAGACGATCTTGCAGAAACGAGGGCTCTGCTGCAGTGTTGTTCTGCGAAAAATATTGTACAAGTCCATTTTGGAAGAAAGACGTCATAGAAAATTTATGTATTTATTTATTGCTATACGCTGCTTAAGGCAGACGTGAGAAAGTGTTAGTGTAGGCGACTCTGAACAGAGCGCTAAAATTGACAAGTACACAATACACAAGTGCAGCAAAGCACTTAGTGTTTACGATGTTGAATAAGGTAAATTGTGGTCCTTTAAAAAGTCAAAAGTTTCGAAGCAGCTCTACTTTTGAATGAAGCAATCGTGCAGTTGGTTTTTACCGTTTTGCTCAGGCAGACATACATGGATCTTGCACAGGCTGTGAAACTCGTGAATGTACACCTTGTTTGAGGTTTACGATAAGAAAACTTGTACGAACTTCCCCTCGTTCTTGACGGGACTATAGTGTAAAAATCACGAATGTATGTTCCATTAACGCCCTTAGTAATTCTGTGAACCATACAAAGATCAATAGTTTTCGCCTTCATTCAAGCATCGATAAAAGTAGTAATTTGTTTCTATCCTTAGGAGACGGGATCTTGGAGTAATCATCGCCTTCCTTCTTTATGAAATAATCAGCCTTCTTATGTAGAATCCCATTATGTTGAAGTAGCACCGCTCACCAGTTCGGGATGGCTTTTATACAATATCGATGTCCGTTTTGCCCACCTGAAGAAGATTTGTCCCGTGAATTATACGCAACTCAGGCAAAAAAGAGCCATTCATATGAGACGAAAAACGAATTTGTGGTCTGATTCAAAAAAGATTCAAAGGATTCATTTTCTTGATTTTTTGTTCAGCTTTTTGTAGGCGGTGTTTTACTAGACGTTTGATATTAATCATAACCATGTTGGACGTGAGCCAAGCCTATAGAGGTGAAACACTACTTACTTTTTCTTGGCCCACATCCAACAGTACATACATATGGTCTGGTAGCGCACACAGGGCCCATGATCTGACATTGTCCGCAACTACGACCACACGTGTTTCCAGCGATGGGAGAACGCCACAGAATTCCTTTTGAAGGAGATGGATGTAGCACGCCAAAATAGAAGGAATGACATCAAATTCATATCAAAACACAATGAAGTAGGCTTAGAAATCAAGCGGACGTAATTGCGGACAATGTCAGATCATGGGCCCTGTGTATGCTACCAGACTGTAAGCGGCCATAAAGATATGATCAGAGGCACTATTGAAGACAGAATCTTGAACTATGACTCAACTGTGAATTGAGACCAAATTTGAGGATGTGGTGAGATTCTAAGTGTGCTTTCTTCCCGCTGCTCGGCAATGTTGTAAACTGCTTCCGAGCAGAACTACCACGTTTCAAGTGAAAATTCACTGTTTTATTAACATTATGGCTTTTCGACTGTATCGCAACATCTCAGCTCCGGAGGAAATCATTCTAAATCGTTTCATAAGCAAGCTATTTGCTATACAAGTTGCGTTACATGGTTCTTCTTTTCACACAACAAAGTGGGATAGCCGAAAAATCCTGTAAAAGTATGAAAAATGATTGTTTTATAATTCCGAAGAAAAAACATCGGTCCCAACGCAGAATATTCCTATGGTATCCTCTACCAGCACTTATTCTAGTTTTGAAATAAGAACTGTATTGCTGTTCATATGCTTAAGATATAAATAAACCGATTTTTTGGTGATTTCGATTATTTAGTTTCGTTCTCCCGTTTGAGCAGCAAAGGAAGCGCAATAATAGCATTGTGGTGGAAAGAATAAACAAATATGTGCCTAATCTGAACCAACTCTTCCTTTCTCCCAGTAGTCAGTTGGGATGCTATACAAAATCCAAAATCCGAGAAAATTTATGTTTGAGCTCAGTAATCCATGTTAATTGAAGCTGTGTTAATTTTAAGCTGCCATTAGAAAGTGCTCATGGAGTTTCAGTACATACTAAAATTTGGGTCAGATAGCTCAACCCAGAAGCGAGTTATGGCAAAAGATTCCCTGGACAATATGATCAATTCTGTATTTACTTGTACTGTATTTATTACATTAGCTATGCCATGCCAATAAAACCAAAAACAAAATACTAAGAAAAGCAGCAGAACCGGTAACAACCAACTGAAAGCAGCTTCACAAAGTTTGAAAGAATCGAAGGGAAAGAATACTGTATATGGGAGTAGGAATTTTGAAAAATCTAGGGACTAAGGGTGTTCCCCAAGAGTATTTTGAATGGTCTGGCCTAGTTGGCCTTTAGCAGAAATTAATCGCCTTTTATTCGATATTTCTGAATGTGCCAGAAGACTGTCCCCAAGCAGAGGGCTAGCGAACGCTTATGTAGCACTCATCTGTGGTGTTGTAAACAAATACAAGGTATGGAACTAGTTGTGTTACTTTTACTGTTCACCTGTAACATAAATGTATGTGCATCCACTTGTGGCGTATGGCGCGTTTAGATTGCTGCTCTGATGTCTCTGCTGCGTAATCTCGAAACAATAAAATCCGCCGACGTGAGATGACAAATCGTAGTGCTAACGTGCATTGTCAGTTTCGATGGTGATTGCTCCCGCAGGGATGGGGCGCTGATTGCCGTCTGCTACTGAAAAGGAGACAACTACAGCGATGTAAGGACCTCGTTTACCCTGTTGATTTCCTCGCATCTGAATAAAAAGCGTTGTGCTGGCATGTTGGCACACGAATGTCTTCGAGAAATTTCAGTGTAGAGGTCGTAGGAATATGTTGGTGTACTGCATACGACACCTTCCGTTAAATGCTGCTTCATTTACACCACGATTACCTTCATGTACATGCTTGTATTTACCAATTGCACTAACACTCAGTTGAAGTAAACTTACATTTCGAAAAGATGTGAGCACTGAAACAGGAGAGAAAAAGGGATGTGAAAACCAGCCCGAACGTTTATCCAAAAATTTGAAAAGGAAAAAGTTAAATTTGAGAAGAAAGAAGTTGTTTATAATTGTTATAAGGAAGCATTATAATTGTTACTAGGAGGCATGTTTATGAAATAATGTTGGAAAAGTATCTGAGCAAGAAAATGACAGGAAAATGTCATACTCCCCAACATTAAAGGAACTTTTGACTCCGTGATTTTTGGATACTCAAGAAGAGACACTTCACTCTAGGAACATTGATAAAGTTACGACTTTTTATCATTTGCATGGGTCGGATATTGAATCAGTGCAAAAGCCAACTAGTGAAGTCCAATTCCATTTTGCCCAGAAAAATTTAGGCTTTGAGGTGATTCACGAACAATACTGAAAATTATGCAGCTTACAGGCTCTCCAAAATGGCCGAATTTTCCAGAAAAAATTGGGGGTATGTAGTTTACCCACACCAATCGTCTCAGTCAGGGGTGACAACTAATGGCGGGGAGAGGAGGAGTTATCAGAGTTTGGTTGAGAAACTCGTCCAATCTGAAAAAGCGGGAAGCTTACTACCATCCCGGAAACGCTCAGGAACCCCCTACAAAATATCGACACTTAAGAAATACCAGGAAGTTCGCTCATTTCATGTAGTCGATTGTATTGCTAATCCTAGACTGTAAGCTTAATTCTATTAAGGAACATCGCCAAGATCCCAAATCAAAGCGTCCCGATGCCATGAGCTGTATAGAGTCCCTGTGCGTGTAATGCGAATCCCTGGGAGCAAATAGGTGAGGACGATGGTGAAGCATGTGTTCGGTGTCAACACCCCGCAGTGCAGTGGATTGATTCCAAAAGGGAGCGAGTAATTACTTGGAGTCAGATTGCTGATGTGTCCGTGTAATGCGACCTCTCGACCTCGAGTTGAACCACTTGTTCGTCACCGACAATTAGACGTTGTGAAACAATTGCACACGTACTATCGCCGCCTTCTGATACGACATGTGGACACACAGCAGTTTTTGATTGTTTTTTGAACAGGTTTGATGACTGTTGCCTTGATCCCTGGGGATCAGGAAAACGAAGTTGTTCACAGTGGGAGGAAATACCCTGGAAGTTTCCACGAGGTCTCTGCCCCTTGAAGACATAAAAACCAGACATTTGACTCGATTGACTCGATACGACCTTTGAATAGTCAATGTTCGAATGGATCGTAGTTAAAGTCAGTGCTACTGTTGAATTTTGAGACAACTCTGCTAGATCTATGTCTTCATGACATCGATTATTCGAAAAATAACGGAAGTTCGAATTATTCGATTGACTCGACATTTCGATATCGAGTCAAACGTCTAACAAAAAGGTCCGCACAGGAAAAAAAAATCTACCGATAGTCGTTCCGAATGTACTACTGTTCCACCTTACGAGAGTAAGGGTAGGAAGGGTGAGTCAATCTGGGGTGGGATTTATGAACGCTCTCGGGAAGGTAATGATCTACCCGCCGTTCCAAGCGGACGAGTTCTCCTGTTACAAGTGAGTACTTCTTGCACAAACGAGTAGCCTCGTTCAAAAAAAAAAAGCAATCTTGAAGAAAGCAAAATAATTTACATTGCTGGAGGGAGAAGCCCTGGTCATGAATGAGCGGGAACTCGAAATCAACCCTGGAACGTTCTTGTATCCCGTCCCTGACAACTCCACAAATTACCGATCCCTCGGAAGTACAGGGTGGCTAAAGAGTGTTGGCACGTACAAAAACTCTCTCACCTGAAAGTTATACCCATTCGGATGGCACTTTTCACTGCAACGAAACAAAAACATCACAGAATAACATAAATGAGCTGTTCAAAATGTCCACAGTCCTTAACACACGAGGTTCCACAAAGGGATTGTAGAAATGAAGGTGTGTGTGAACCAGGTAGCTCTAGTTTAGCTCGCTCCTTCCTCCACAAACTCCAATAATCCGAAATGGAGAGTTTCTTGATTGGTCACTTCATTCCGAAGTGACTCCGAACACAATAGTCAAGTGGGTTACGATGAGGATTTTCCGAAGATGATCCACCCTATATTGAAGAGGATACGTCTAATAAAATCAATGTCAGTTTTGCTGCAGTTGCAAAAATCTAATCCCGCTGATAGAATCCGTAAAGGTTGTTTCGCTTCTATGGGACCACAGTCTTGGCCAACGCTCCGTCTCCGTCTCAAATCAACGTCGAGTGAATATCAACTTTAAGCAACGTCTCATTACATTCCAGACCTCCTGCAGTTCAACACCGCTGCTGGTATGCTACCGGCAATTTTAGTCTCTTGACGGAGAGAATGCTCCAAATCCGTAGCACCAATGACATCCTTGGAGACAGGTAAGCGCAGGAAACTCAATGGGAGAATCCTTGTGCACGAGCTATGATGTAGTTTGCACACTTTCGTTAGAAATGATTAAAAATCGAATAACTCGATCAGTATCCATAATATCTGAGGAACTGGCTCAAAAATATAAATTTTCGTGAAGGGGAGCACTTACAACTGACCCTTGCACTCCTCCAACGTTTATTGCCCTCTGTTCTTCTGATATCCCTGTTTCCGACTTATTCAGAGTCGAATATTCGAATTTGAATATATCTGATACACTATTCGGCCTTAGACATAGTTAGATTTTAGCGATGTGCAATTTGTGGCCAACACTGAGTGAAACGAGTGGTTTTCATCTTGTCACTAATATTGATTGCTCCTCCCGTAGCTTTCTGGCTATTCACTCTAAAATCCAATCGTGTTTCCGTTCACCTCCTTTTAACAAGCTTTTAAGTTTTTGGGTAATCTTAAGTTTTTATGAAGCTTAGCCGCAAGTTAAAGATCCATGAAATACTCACATGATTTGTAATTTTCCATAACTTTTGATTAACGAAAGTGAGTGCTTTAATTTCTTCTTAGCAGCCATCTTCATGAGCAGTCGAGGGTCTTATCCGTCAAGGACGATTTGTGAGACAGACTCCTGTCCGATCGTTTGAGTCGACTACTGAGGTTGGACTCCTCGTATTGTGAGTTTCCCGAATTCTACATTCACTTCACCAATGCATCCCAGAATTATGGATGAACAGATCTGACGTCGTTGTGCTAGATGGAACCCCATTTTTCCAAAGATGTGTTCAGTAACATCGAACAGAATGTTCTATGTAGTTCTCCGAATATTCCATTCCCAAACGAGCTGCGATTCAATCCGAATTCGGTAGCACTACCGCGTTCTAATTGCCTGCACGATTCTTTCCATGAAAAATCATGTTGGGAGCCTTGGCAGACAGCGGAAAGATAGTATGAGGAATAAACAGGCTGGAGATGGCTTCAGAGTGCCGGTGGGGCAATTTGGGAGCGCACGCGATGTTTTACGATGGGGATTCATATTAATCGTCGTATGGTGACTGATTGACAGCGTTTTCATGGATGCTCACGATTTTATGAGCAACTCTTCGAACACTCAATTCCATGTCCCTCACTGATTCTCGTTCTCTGTCGCTCTCCTCTTGGCATTGCTCTGATGAAGTGGGTGCAGGTTGGGCCTAAAAACTCCACGGGGCCGTTCAGCAATCCCGGTAAATAAGTCATATTGAATCGCGAGGTGGAGCGAACCTTCGTTTCATGCGCGAATACGTGGCGCTCCTCTAATTTCGGCCAGGTGCTTATGATGCAATCAAAGTAATGGACAAACACGAAGCGGAGAGATTTCGAGTGGCCTACGGTAATTCGAGAAACAAACCACTTGCACAATGGGGCTGGCTGGAGGCGAGGTTGTGCTTTGTGCAGCTTTTTCAGACGAGCAATCAGCGGAGTAAATCATTCTGCATGCGCGTCTCGTCCACCGCTCCTCTGCTTGACTCGCATTCGTTTATCTTAGCCTGTTATTTCATAGCAGTTCCACCGTATACCTCTCAAATAGCCACACCTCGATGTCACTGAAATCCAATTCCAATCTTCACATCCCCCATATTTAATAACTGCGGGAGACGTGCTTGATGCAACGTACATAGAGGGCTGCGCCAAAACAAATCCATAAATACCGTATACCTCAAAGTGCACAACTGGCTATACACATCCGGCTACCCCTCCATTCATCTGATTAGCACATTTTTCGCAATCTTAGCCGTGCAGCACCTTGAAAGAGCGTGCATTCCCACCTGCCAAAGTATCCCCTGACCAAAAACTCCGCAGGTCCCCTAGCTACGTGATTGGGAGAGGCCTCTGGATGAGGCGAGTGAGTGAGGATGCGCCTAGTTATTAGCGCTGAATATTCGCAACAATTACGTATCCACCAAGCGGTATGCATTTTTAACGAAACGTTGATTGAAACAAATTGTCAATGCTTGAATATGCATAGGATGATGCGTCCATCTAACTCGTCTACGAAGAAGGCAGCTACGGTAGCTATTTATTGAGACTTCATCGGTCAGTACTGCCGCATTGCTTTGCCTATAATCTCGCTAGTTGCTCATGTCTGGAGTTATATGGTTGTTCCCGCGAAATTTGTATGCTCCGCTTGGAGAAACATCCAGAATTTGCATGCGTAATTTTGAGTGCCGGCCTGATGAGCATTTGATTCCTCCGCTTTTAGGAATTCAAGGCCTTACGAAAATTCGACAGCGAAAAACGCTTTTTGCTTTGAACTTTTGTCGTCTTGCTGAATCCACTAGTGCCATTCTCTTGCAACACCTCCCCAAATTTTGGCAAGAGCTTTGGGAGGACATTTCTTGCCATTAATGTGCATTCTGATCCTATTTCTCTTCATTCCCTTTCACTTCGTTCCATTTATCTCACCTCCCCTCAATTCCGAGTGATTTTCATCCGACAAGCCCCAACTCATTGCACAGCCGCGTCCACAATGTGTCAGCCAGCTGAGAGTCATCCGTTCATTGCCGATCCTTCCTCATTGGCACATGAGTCTCAAATTGCAGGAGAGGTGTCGGTAAACATACGCAGTTTCTAGAAGAATGTGCTCTTTTGCTCACTTGTCTGTGCCACACTAGCGAAACCAGACATCTTCTGCGGAATTAGGGAGAAGAAACATCGTCAGCCGCCTTGCTGCATGGAAGCTGTTCTGCATGCACTCCATGCTGTGACATCGTCAGGATCATTCCTGGATCAGTGACACAATGGTGAAGAACCAAGAGATTCTTGTAGCTGCTCTGTTCTGCTGGATGAAAGTGAAATCTGTAGCTACGCATACAGCATGCTGGCTGCACACATTGACGTTGTCGCTGTTTCATGAACGATTCATCCAGTCAGAGTTGTAAATAATGCACGAGGCATGAACATGTCGAGCAATATGCGGTGTGCGTTTTAATTTGGATGTGGGCAAAGGTGAGGGAGATGGGCGGTGATGAGGGAGGAGGCTGAAGAAGGGGGAGGGACGTCGAGCTTTGCGGCAACCAATCACAATCATCCCTCTGTCGATACTCCCATTGCATATCATTACCGGCATCTCAATCATCTCTTACCTCACAACACTTTTTCATTCCATTGAACGAACGCAGTAGACGAGACCCTAGCGTGCACACTGTCCTGCTTGAACTGTGATTTGAACTACTTAGTAGTTCTAATAGGCGGCTCATTCCGGTGCTCCTTCCATTGATTCTAACGAGCAGAATTCTCGTTTCCCAACGATGCTTCCCTTCTTTATGAGGCTTTTTACCTGTAAACCTCTCCACAATCGGGAATTATCTGCCTGAACACCTTCTTATCTACATTGTTCTTTACTTTTGACGAGTAATATTACCACGAAGAAAACCCTCTTCTCCATAACATACCCCTTCCTGTGGAAATGAGCTACAATTCCATGCTCTGACCCGAAGGAATCTTCTGGAGCAGATAATATCTGAATATGTTAGGTGTGATTACGGAAGTATTCGCATCAGCCCACATTTGCAGCCCTCTAAACCATCCTCTTTCTCATTCATATCATATCATCTTTGCGTAACCATAACAAACAACTTTCAGTGATGGATGTAGTGCCAGAGCAGTTAAGTGGCGTCTACTCTGTCGCGAATTTGTTGGCTGACAAGGAAAGAACACTATCTATGACGGAAATCCCAACAAAATCAAACCACAGAGAGATGCTAGACTGGCGACGACTGGGAGCGACGTTAGCCTTTCAGCAAAAGCTGGCCCTCATGCAGCAAGGTGGGTGCTTACTCCTTACCTGTACCTTTCAAGCCAATTGCACTCGGAAAGCGCCCATCAAAAAGTGCGGAAAAGTTCCAGGATTTGTTAGCCGTGGATTTTTCCACGGAAGTCCATGTTTGTGAGACTTTTATTGCTTGCTCTGATAGCCTTACGATTGCAATCACGCTCACATGCATTGTTTATGTGAATCCCGCACCATCTCTTCAATCCTGGCCGCTCGCCCTACCGTAGTCCTGATTTGTAGGCGTGGCAGGCGAAATCACGTCGCCGCCCCGTCATATCGTATGCTGGCGGTGCTGTGGCTACGTGATTTAATTAGTCAGCCGGATTGCGCGAACATGAGAATGAAGCAAAACACGCGTTGAGACGGGAGCGGGCATCACAACATCCAGAATCATCCAGAATCATCCTCACGATGGCAATATTCATTCCAGCACTGCTTCCGATGAGATTTGCCGAGCAGTGTCCGCCTCTGTTTCCGAACATAAGTTCGGGTTTTGGTGCACTTGCTAGTGGATTTGGTGCAATACAACCCTTTTGGCAAGGTCAATTCAGACAGGTTGCACTCAACCTCTTATCTGGTCCTCAGCGGATGTCGCCTAAGCAAGGTGGGTTGTAAAGATAGGGGCAATGACTTCATAGCCAAGCACCTTCGTATAAAGTCGAATTGAACACGTACCCATATGAAATGTTAACGAATTCAGAGGAAGGCGTCCCAAAGAACACCGCATTGTTCTCAGAAGGTCCTTCTCCTTCGACGGAAAATGTTTTCCCGTGCTTTAGGTGCACAAAGCTCTTCTCTTCAAGTGCTGCGCTAGAAGTAAGGAATTCTTTTCTATTTTCCTCACTTGTTTTCATGCCTTTCCCTATAAAAATGAACTTTTAGCAACATCAAGCAATTCACTCCATAGATAAGCAGTTCGAATGTAAGCAATGTGGAAAGACGTTCAAGAGGTATGCCGCTTGTGATGGCACTGCTTCTCACGCAGTCATGTTTATTAGGCATCATTCAAGGTCATCCACGCTTTCCACACACCTGCTCATCCATTCGGACACACGTCCATACCCTTGCGAGTATTGTGGAAAGCGCTTCCACCAAAAGAGCGACATGAAGAAGCACACTTACATCCACACAGGTATGATATGAATTTTTACACATAATTTCATTTCTTCCCAATCTTTTCTGACCATTATGAGAATGAATAGAGTGATGTTGACTTCCCCGGATGAATTCGTGGTTCCTTCCTATGTATTCCTGATTCCATGCTCGTTATTGACAGCTTCAAGCCGCCATACTCAATGACAATGCGTGATTTATTGCCAGTCATCAGAATGCTGAATCTGCTCATAGAGTCAAGTTATCCATCTTTGCCCAGATAGGCAATTAGTGCTATTATTTGACATTCCGAAAACAAATTAAATCGTCCTTATGCAATTGTGACCTGATGGATTTCGCGCTTGAGGAGAACCTCTTGAGATTCTTGAATCTTAGCAGTCTTTTTACCTCGTTTTGGCCTCATTAAGTAATAGTAGCTAATACCTTCTTTAGTGTAGTCAGGCTTCAAACTCCTTAGGTAAGGACTGCAAATGAACGCGTAAAAATTTGAGGGTTAGGAGGAAATAGCAATAATTCTTTGTTTTGGCTAATATATGGGCGTCATCGCCTTCGTTAGGACCTGGATATTCAAAACCAGATGAAGTTTGTCCATCCAGGCGCCTTATAAGACCGAAAGTTATAAATCACAGCAGAAGAAAACCAAAGCCTATGCCTAACGTTGCTTTGGTGCCTGACTCTAAACTTTCCTTTTTTCAGGAGAGAAACCCCATAAGTGCACAGTTTGTGGGAAGGCATTCAGTCAATCATCGAACCTCATTACTCATACAAGAAAACACACCGGATTCAAGGTTTGAGCGATGTGAAGTGAAATGTATTCCAGATTAGATGCCATTGTACGTCGAGAATTCGTCACTGTAATTGGTATTCTCCACGTGCATATCATTAGATGACTTGAGTCCCAGCTTAGATGCACGGGTGTTTGAATAGTGAAAAATCGCCATCAGCGTGGATATCACTGAATAATATTTCCATTCAAGCCGTTCGCGTGTGATGTATGTGGTCGAACATTCCAAAGGAAGGTGGATCGAAGGCGGCACAGAGAGACTCACCATCCTGGACAGCTCGAGGATATCGACAGTGAGTAAATGATGAATCGGGCAACACCAACAAATTTACCAATCGATTCGAAGAAAACGGGACAGAAATCATGACCCCTACCTGGAATTCCCCTTGTTGTAGCCAATAGTGGTGCCAAACTGGAAACGGTTTTGTTTTTCGCTTCACTGCTATGTTTTTCAGCATCAGAATCCCAGTCTTGCATTTTGGAACATTTTACCAATAATTATCTTTACAACAAGTTACTACTAAAGGGAGTTTGATAGCCTGAGCTTTTTTTGGGTGCGGTTTGTATGACTCTAGCACATATTTTGCAGGAGTATTTCGTGTCGTACATCAGTCAAATTATGGCGACACTAAGTAGCTCATTTATAGCTTGGAGAATCTGAGATCAGGAATTGCATAACTTTTGCACATCTCCTCCAACCAAACAAGAATGTAGTTTCTCTAAGGATTTCCGGAAGAGGCCATTCCAGCGCCTCGCGTTGATTCAGCGCTACAGTAGATCACGCTTTCTGGACAAGCATCACGAGACTGCTTATCGAAGTTCTATTATGCGGTTTTCGATTACTCTTTAGAACATCCTCTCCAGTGTTAATCCAGTCATAACCCGGGTACGGCGAATCCAATTTAAAGCAACAATGCCTTTCGCGACAACCGGGATGTCACTCAATTATCCGCCACGCGAAATGGCATCTGGACTATGGGGTAATTGAGACGACTCTGCTTAGTTTCGCCAGTCACGCGTCCCGCAAATAACAACCGTATCGTGCGGTCGTGCACATGATCACGATTGTTTCAGGTGGTGCAAGCACGTACGAAATCGCTTCGTTCGTCCAACAGAAACCGGAGTCCATATACGAGACTTCAGACGAAACGCTGTCCGCTTTGAGGTGCGATTCAAACACCTCACAGCTAAAAAGTAAAACTAAGAATCCAGAAATTTCAGGAATCCGTCCCACAGTTTCAATTATTATCCAGTGGCAAACGATGGAGAGGGCAGCGAGTCATTTAGCGACGAGATCCTCAACCTTAGCCGCAAGGAATAACCGCATCGTTCGTCGTGCGATCTGTTTGGTGCCGCTGAGCTCTGCTTCTCTAAGAATTTGGCGTTAAATGCGAATGTTAGACTTTTTACTCACGCTGTTCTCATTTCACGTGCTGGGGTTTCTACGTCATCATACGATCTCTGTTTAAATGGTATCACTCCCGTCACTCTTATTATGTGCCCCGTTTTCACTAGGACTCCTTTTGCTTCTCGACCGACCATATCTGACTGGAATTCACGTTCCGGTGCATTGAATTTAGAATTCACAGAATCGTGCTCTTCTTTCCTCGTGAGGATGTATTTAAGTGTGCAAGGACTAAGGAAGGAAAACAGTAAGGAAATGAGCTTGAAAAGCGCGCCAGAGCATTGTCTATTACTGTTCGTTTTCGAGTCTGAAGAATAAAAAGTTCGACTAACAGACAGGCCGCGCACCGGAGCCCACTCGTGTTTAATTCCTCAGTTTTTGCTGATTTAATGAATAGCGGAGAAGATGCCGCGGAGTGCGATGTGTGCATGATTGTTATGAGCGTTGAAGACAAATGTCCTGCAAATCAGCGACATCGCTAATAAATGCATAGCTGGTGGCGTGCAGGAAGACAGATAGATAGTCGACATATAAATCCAGCGATATTCAGACATTACTACGTGATGGCGCGTCATCCTGCTCCGAGATGCACGAACAAGTGAGCTCCGCTTTTCAATAACATTATTCGCGGGCCTACTTGGACAACTGCCGAATATTATGAGATCCGTAGATCAGCATTCTTACGCTCAAAAAGCTGGAAAAATGTTGGAAGACAGGAATGCAATAAATTTTGGTGACATATACCGGGCGAAAATTTTTCAATGCGGAAACTTGTCAGAAATCTCACCTATCCTTGTGTATCTTGGTCGCACTTCGGAAGCAGCTTTGGTGCAGCAATTTTCTTGACGTGCTAAGATTACTGTATCGCCTCTGGGGAGTGAAGAAAAGATTAACGAAAGATTACAAGTGCTCGTGGCATGGGTTTCAGCTAATGAAAGCATAACCTAATGAGGAAGGCTCCGTGGGGAGTGGGAACAATCACGAATCGAGTTGGAACAAGGCGATTGAAATGGAAGTGACTCAAGGTATAGCGCTGACGCTTGGAGTTTCTAAATAAACGTTGAAAAATAATGGAAAAAAGTAAATATTTCTAAGAATAACTTTTACATTTATCTCCAACCCGCTTCGAGGCTGAGGACGTGTTCGGCCGCACTCCAAAGCGATTTGGACCACATGTAACCCATTGAACTATGTGTAAGAGTTTTCACGTGCTCTCAGACTACCACATTGAATTCCAGAACAGCACCTGCAGAGAATAGCATAGTCCACAACACTAAGGCGGGCTAAGTTACGAAATCACTCGTCTTTCATACAAATGGTCAGGGTGTGTGCGATGCTGTTGTGGCCCAGCTAATGATGATGTGTTCACCTACACTCATTCCTACATTTAATGGGAAGGTAACTAGGCTTGCACTCTTTCTCCTGGTGCCATGGTAAGCGGTTGATGCTCCACTACTGCTCTCTTCAGTGCACCCTACCGACATCGTCGCTGGAAGAATCGGCCCAACACGCAGTTGTCTAGCGCAGGCCGCATGCCAGAATCATCGGCGGATCCGCTGAACACTTTTACTACCAACGATTTCTCAGACACTGCTCCGAAACATTGAGAGGATCTTGAAATCATGGGAAAGAGAGATCGTCTGCGACTGCAGAAACTCATTGGTGGTGCAAGAAGAGCGCCGACCTCTCCAAGCACGACTTCTGTCGTGTGGATGTGATCAGGAGTGTATGAAGAATAAAGAATAAACAGGCTTGGGAGGAATAGAATCGAAAGTGTTAGTCTCTTTCCTCTGCTTTTCTCCAAGTTACTGGTTCTGGAGTGCATATTGCAATGTACGACATGACAGACAGGATCTGTGCGCCCCACTGACAACCTGCTTATCGGGCAGTTAACACCCACTCGCGTATCGCAGCAGTAGTTCAATCCATGTAAACTATAAAACTGTTGTTTCCACTCCCTTCCCGAATAATATAGTCCATTGCCTATCGCTAATCATGGGGGGGGGGATTGCAAAAGCGCGAACATCCTTGTGGAGATCGAAATACACTGTCTTTGTTCTCAAGTTCAAAGAGACCAGATCGTAGTACACACACCGGTGGGAAATTTCAGTAAAGATTATGAAGATGTATAATGTAACGCATCGCAGTCTACTGGATCAACATTGTAGAATCACTCTTCCTCCCCACATTTTTGCATAGAATGAGTGGGGTGTCAGTATCAGAGACACAAAAAAAACCCAACAATATGGGCTTGGCATATAGGCTTTACGTTCATCCATTGTCACAGAAAAAATGTTTGAACTTCACAACGTAAACCTAGATTGTCTTGAAGTCGACGTCGGATGGATCTACGAACTCTGATTTATTGGTAGCAAGCCAAATGGAGCACTTTCAATCACATATTTTATACATACTTTGAAGCATATGACTTCCTCCTTGTGGTCGCTGATCCTTCCCGAAAACTATCCGCTTCTGTTTGACCATCCAGTGGCTATTTGAAGCGTACTCTTTTGCAAAATGCGCTTGTAACTTCATCATAAGTTCAACTTGGTAACGACGTGACTGTTAAGAAGGAGAATATTACCTGTGTTTTGAGTATTTCAGGAAGGCTAAACTTACGCTCATGTTCCTTCATTTGTGTAGATAAACGTCCTGAAATCCAGCCAGTTTATGAACCCCATTTCGATGTTGTTGACCCCATTCCAAAAGCACAGACAAAAAGTGGTGCGAGAAAATCCGTAGCCATGATGTCGTAGATGTTTTCCATGTCCATTATTTTGCATCCTTACGCCACGTAGAAAACAAACATATGGGTTAAAAAAAAACTGGACGAGTGAATTTCCTCGAATTATCCTCTCGTGGTGTATGACCATGCAAGACCACACGTCACACACATATGTACAGACAATCTCGAAGAAGACGTAGCAGCAGACCGAAACAGTCTTTCGCACAGGTTATTCAGAGGATCTTTCACATATGAATAACCGCAATTTCGAGCAGTTGGATCCTTTAATATTCTCCCGCACAAATATGTACATTTATTCAGGGAGAACGTTTCCGCATCTCTCACACGCTCCAAAAAAGCACAGTCTCACATCTAATGGAAGAAAGAAAGAGGGTGAAAGATATAATGAAAGAGGAAGCTTTGTTCTAGCCGATTCGTGATCATTCGAACCCAACTCTCAGATCCCACATTTGAAATAGACAAATACGTCTGCTGCTCATTTGTTCCTACTGAACCTCTGGACAAACCTCAATGCGCGAAACAATACCGTGTGTGAGAAACGCGTCCAGATACCTCATTGGCCGTCTGTCCATAGTGGCACGAAGAACGAGCCATATGTCATGCACTTAACCATCGTGCTGAGGAAATAGCGGTGGGAGCAATGCCGAAGCAAATCTACAAACTCGGCTATGAAATCAAACTGTAGCGTGATTTTTAGTTGGGATAGGTTCTCTGCGTCTAGTCGTGACATCCTGTTCAACGATATAAATCCAGTACTCCAGCAGCAAAATGGGCCAATAGCGCACAAGGAACATACATACATTGGTATTCGAACGAATATTCGAATAATATTCGAATTGAATTTCTGTTATTCGAATAATTCGAAAAATGCTAAAATTCGATTATTCGAGTATTCGAATCATTCGAAAAGTCTCAAAATTCGATTATTCGAATATTCGAATCATTCGAAAGAATGAAATATTCGATTATTCGAGTATTCAAAAAGTTGAATTATTCAATTATTCGAATATTCGAGCACTCATAATTCGAATAGTAGGTCGGATAAGAGGGTTACTGCAGATTCGATGTCGCATTTTGAGCCTTGACTCTGGCAGATTAAAAATCGCATTGTAGAAAAATTTCCGATCAAGTTATAACCATGTAATCTGTATTCCTCTGCCTGCTTGCAGCTACCTTATCATGTCCATCAAGAACGAATGTGGGCTTTTTGGAACCTCTGAGATCGGTGAATCTGTTTTGAACAGAGGCGTTGCCACCCGAGGACTTTCCTAAATGAGAAGTCAACTGCTTCAATTGGAATTTGCATCTTTTTTCAGTCACCACTGAATGGCACTTCTATGGTCATCTCCCTGAGAAAAAAAGCGCTGATATATACATTGGCTGGGCATCGATAACGAATGAACTCGGTCATTGGAACACACCCGTATACTTGTCAGGTCACGGATAACTCCGAAGAGGGTTTCGGGACTTTGTTCTGATCTAAGCAGCGTACACTTTGATGGAATAAGTATGATAGGATGCATTCTTCGAAACTTACTTCGGCATCATTCAGGAATGATCCCCAGGATTGTGTTAAATAAGAAACAATCAAGTCGCACTCTTGCTTCACCTGCGGCTCTATTCGAGAACGACCCAATTTTTACAACACATTTTTCCTTTCACGTCGCCGTAAACAAGTGCATGACGGAGGTCTATATCATCATCGAGATTTAGGACCGGTCCTTTTGTGATAGTTTCCATAAGTGCCTTTAGAATGCCGTCATCAACCTCAAATTTACGTCTACGACTATGTTGAACGTAGAGTCTTACGTCTCAGATATGTGTTCGTTAAACAGCATTTCTTACCTCCAGTTTCTCCCCTTAATATCCGTACCTTTTCATTTGCACTGCGTTGGTACGAAGACTGAGCTAATGTTATAGATTGATATGATTTTTTGCACTCGCGTTCTCTTAGTTTTATTCACTACGAAACTAAAAATGATTATAAGATTTGGGGAAAGTGCCAGGAAGAGAACTAAGCTCTGAAATATGTAGTCGAAACATTTCCATGCCTAATCAGAGAGCGACTACAATTCGCAGTTCAGAATTTCGACATTGATGCTGCAACAACCTATTAAGTGCTGACAAATCCTAAACCTCATGGTCGCGCTGATTCCTACAATTTACGACAAAAGGCGCAAAGGTGACAATTATTCAATGTTTAAAAATCAGAAGTGTACTGGATTTTGTGGACCACTTAGGAAAAGCGGTCTCTGTGGAATTTTAACAGCCCAATTACGAAATTGAGGTGGGACATTGCTTTGAGGCACATATATCACGAAGATTAGTTACTCAATGAAGTGTCTTAATGATCTATTCCCGCCAAGACTATTGAATTATTCTCTGTGAATGAATACATCATAAAAGCACTTCGCTGAAGCAATGACACTCATTTATTCGAATGATTCGAGAAACTTCTATTCGAAATTCGAATAATTCGAACAGTCCCAAAATTCGATTATCCGAATTCGAATTAGTTCGAACTTTTCGAATTATTCGAATACTACTATACGCTATACACTATACCATATATCTTGGAAATTGAGCGCTATCAGTAACTGGAAACGTGCCAAAACATGTCTCGCCTATAACAACTGACGAGACTTACCTCATCTTGGAAGCCTGCTAAGTGGCAGGATTGGTCAAACAAACAGCGCATACATGCATTAATCTTTTTACACGCAGAAACAGAGCTCCGGTACCAGTACTCGGGCGGGGGCCTGGTTCTGACTTGCTCTTGTTCTCTCACCAGCGCGCAAATGAGCAGCTTTGCGAATGAAAGTCTTTTCATGTGCTGGTTGCAATTATGAACACTATTTTGTTAAAGAGGAAATCTGAAACTAAATACAGTCCCCCTACAGTTTCTGGAACCTGAAACGAAAGGATTGAAAGAATGAGCCCGAGTCTTGGTACATGTGTGGAAAATGAGGGAAGCACCATTATCGGATGTTAATTACTGTCTAGTTACATATGATAGAACAACATTTGCTATGTGTTACGTGAAGTGTGAAGGACTGAAAAAAGTAAATTATTGCTTTAAGTTCTCCAACAGATTTTTCATGGTTTGGAAAAAGTTGGCTACTTTGCTGACACATCATTGTCGCTCTCTGAATAAGATGATTGTAGTTGTTAAATAAAAACTTTTGAAGAGCCACACTTAATATCAATTACCTTTCCTTCCTTTGATGCTTCCTACTTTTGTGAAATCGTCCACACGCATAAATGGCCCTAAATATGAGAACAACATCAACATCTATGTTTGAGGGAAACGCTAAATCGACAGAAACTGAAGAAATTGGCTTACATATGCCGTTTCTTCTGCTCAGCGGATGGCATCTTGCAACAATGCCACAATCTCTAAACACTTCTCTTCAGCTGCTGTATCCATACACAAACACAGATCCATCGACATGCTCATTTTTTAGTCGACGGAATTTATCGAGGAAATAGTCTCGCCGATACACTGATGTGAATAGCAACTCTCAAGTATTTATGACGGTCTAGACATTCCGCAAGAACTCATAAACTTAGAGGTCCATGACCGGAGAGATTTTTTGGCATAGCATTCTGAAGATGTTATTTTGGCATTCGATCCATCCGTATGAATTTCCATATTTGTACCATCTTTCAATGGTACTGCTGCGTCCATAATCACTATAGTATCCAGACTTTTTTTCGACCATTTGATTAAGCGTCGATTCCCAAATATCTTCTTCGTCCTTTTCATAACGTCTTCGCCGCATGGATGTCGACGCCCTTAGTGTTTTGGGGGCAGCTTAGAAGTCGACTGCCACCACGACAGCATCAGTGTTCGCTGGGTCCCGATCCCCTAACACAGTAACAGTGAGTGAGATAAATGAGCCCTGCACTTGACTGATGTGAAGAACCAAGTGTGAGTAGCGACGATAAATGTGTGATAGATAAAGTGTCAAAACCCAATCTTTCATAGAAACCACAAAACAGCTTGCGTGTCCAGCGTTTATCTCGCTCTCAGTACAGAACACCTAGGACGAGGATGAGTAGAGACGGAGAATGGATAGGGGAATAACTTTGGACACAGCTGCTACCCGACGAGGCTACAAAAGATCGGCTGGTGACGACGGCAGACGAAGACTGGGGAGGCTCCATCCGATAGCCGGCACGTCGACTCAGACGCGCGGGCATTCGCGCCAATAGCAGGCTATCGGAGATCGCAAGTAGGTCGTGGCCTCGTTCACGACGCTTAGTCTCTTGAAGGCAGCACACGCGGAAATCCTTGCGTTGGAGATTTCCCCGAATTTTGGGTTTTCTGGGGACTACAAACTCATAGACAAAGATTAAACTGCATGAAAGACCCAAGAAATGCAAGAAATGAAGGCGCTCTTGCCCATGTGTCGAGCGCACGGACGAGTGCTCCGCTGTAGGGTGCGCCACGAAACCCTGTGAATGGTACGAATTGCGCACATCCACTGCCCCAGACCACTCACGGCGATAGTGTGAACTGGCGCGTCGAGCCGTTGAAAACCCGCCGTGGCCGCGACACCAATTCTTGTTTCTCTGCAGGTAGGTCATCATTCCTTGTGTTCTTCTCACATCTGTGATGTACTCACTCTCTATTCTATCACTCACACCTCAGCTCCGAGTCGAAGCTTTCGGCTGGTGCTGCCTTAAAATATCAACAATGTAAACTGTGATCACGTACGTTGCGCCGTGTACTTCCAGAGCCCGTGATATGCATCGTCATCCATGTTTGCTGCTTAGTAACAAGGGAAGTGCACGAACATAAGCTGCGGTTCCGAAACGAGACATATATGCTCGGAAGACTTGTCCCAAACGATATAACAGATTATACTTGGAATCTGCTAAATGGTTAATACAATCTCAAAGATTTCCGCGTCGAAGATTTCCCACCATACTGACATATACCTCCCTCACCCACAATGGTGCAGCTGGATGGCCGAGTGGATAGTGATGCAGACTCGTAGGCAGATTCTCGAAAGTTTGCATTCCTCCTACGCAGATTGTTTCGCAAACTTCCATTTCTAACCATCAACAGGGTTTGGAGCTGTTGGGAAGGCAAATGAACTATTTCTAAGAGAGCTCTTTTGGAAATGATAGGTAAATGCTCTATACTGGTATTAACGCGATGTCGCTGCAAAGAACATACATTTTGACATGCGACAATCGGTCCATTTCTTATTCTTCAACAGCGTAAAATGTTCGAAAGCTCACGCAAGGTTGCGTTTTTCCGGGAAAATCCGGTCAGGGTGATATCACCAACGCAACTCGCCACGGACACAAGATGAGGAAGCCTTTGAGAGGAACCTGCTCTGCTTACAGTGACATGACGATAGAGGACGAAGAAGATCTTGGAGCGGACAACGACGCGAAATTCTACGCCGACTGGGACATAGACTGCGAGAAAATTGAAACACGCGATTCATCATCGTCTACCTCATTTATCAAATTGTGGTTAGTAAAAATTTCTTCTATCAGATGGCACTTGTCTTGGTTTAAAGGCAGCACCCGCAGAAATTTTCATGTTTGAGATTTCGCTGAATTTTTAGGTTATCAGAGACGATGAACTTCTAGGCAATGAGAAAACAGCGTGAAACACGCCGCAAAACGGGGAATGAAGGCGCTGTTTTCCATGCGTTTACAGCGCGGACGAGTTTTCCGGATGTAAAGTATGCTCGCTTAGCGCCACGAAATCCTGCGGATAGTATGTATTTCATACACTACACTGCACATACTGCTCTAGGCCATGCGCCGCAATGGCTCTTGCTGGCGAGCCGAGCCGGGGAAAACTCGGACCGGCGTGAACACGACCAGGCGGGTTCACGACAACAGGGGCCGTAGTAATTGCACTATAACTGCCGGTTAACCAGCAAGTTAAACCGGCAGTTGTACATTTCATAACCCGGGACCGTTGTAAGGTCAATATAGTGTGAAAAATTAAAATATCAACTTCGTTTCGATAACCGTGTTTTAACCAGCGGGTTACACCACGCTTTGGATCCTGGTCTCGGGCGCTGCGAAACCATCGGTTGAGCAGATCGCACAGGCACTGCCATATCGATATTGCTAGAGTGCGCGCAGAGAACGCGCAGATATCATAGACGCAGGCAAATGGAGATCCCGGTTATTAAAAAGTCCTCGAGAGGACTTTTTAATAACCGGGATCTCCATTTGCCCCAATTTTACGTTTTTGCGCGCGCAAAACGAATGCTCATCCAACTCTGCATCATAGCTGCGAATCAGATGCTCCAAAGGACCAAGGATGTGAGGGAATTGCTTTTGTTTGAAAGCCTTTCATGGTACTTTTCATCAAAACAAAACAATGAACCAGCTTTGGAAACGGATCCTATCGCATCTTGAATTAGAATTCAACATATCGAAATGAAATTAACAGTGTTCGAAGATCTGCATATCGAGGCTTCACACTAAGTATACCAGTTTCTGACTAGTTTGTATTAGTTTGTGTTATGAGGCTGTAGAGACCATTCATGTCTCCCGTCAACAAGTGAGATGTGGCAGAGTGGTTAGCGCGATAGTCCACTGTGATGTTAGTGCGGGGTTCGAATCCCGCAGACGGGCAAAGCTTTGCATTTTCGTACTTCATCTTTATGTTCTCATTCAAAATAGTGAAAAAGGTTTAAACACAGTAGTTAAGGTCCTGCCGTGAAAATGGAAAAACCACACCAAAGATTGATTGATTGACTTTCAATGCAGTGTTCAGTAATGAATACTTTCCCTATGAATCAGTTATCTCACTATTAGTACAAGATATATTTACAACAGCGATGTGTATGCAGTCGATTTCCTTCATCACTATGTAATCTATGTAATTGCGAGAGACCACTTGCACGGTGGCGCAGTTCGATGACTGCAGTCTCACATGCTGTTTGTCACGCGTTCGGTTCCTCCCGCGTGCAGAGTTTTGCAAACAAGATTGAGAGACATGAATCCAAGAGGATTTCGTTCAAGTGATGGCTGCAGTGTGGCTATGTCCAGGTTATAAGTCGGTTAACTTCGGGAGCCGGCAGTTGTCCAAGGACATAACTTTCTCTATAACCATTGGTTACGGCGCAATTACTACGGCCCCAGATTTTTTCTGCAGGTAAGCCATTATTGTTTGTGTTCGTTTCACATTTACGATGTGCTGAGTCTGTACTTCACCATACGCAAATCAGCTCCTAGTCGAGGATTTCCGCGGGTGCTGCATTTAAACCAGAAACATGACTAATTTCACGAAGCTGTTGAGCCAAACCTTCATCATACAGCGTAGTTCAACCCAGTCTTGCGAGCGATATGAGCTGTTTAGACGAACTCGGACATTGGACATGACGTCAAATAAAACGTGTCGTCTGCAATTGAACAAAATGTCAACGCTTTACGCGCAAATTGCAAAAAAACCGAGCCTGTATTACAAATCTCAAACTGCATAAACTTGACACCATACTCAGGAAGAGCGTGGCGGGACCAGGCGCGTTCAGCGAATTCCGCCCTTTAACTTAGTATGCTTGCGCTTGCTCAGTCGGCTTGTGCTTCTTGTTCCTTAGCGTTTTGTATGTAGGAGGAAGAGTTACTGTAGCTGTATTCTTTCAGGTTGTTCTGTATCCATTCATGCGAATGAAGTGATGAAGCTGCAAAAGAGACATGAAGCTCTTCCCCTATTTATTTTCTTCTGAGGTTATAAAATACACAAGTCATGGACTGAAACGTGTTTTCTTCCTTTTCGCCTGGGTGCTTTCGGGCTTATACTTGTTCTGGTGACACATTACACTACATCTACAGGACTATCGCTTCCTTAGAACGAAGAATTCATAGGAGTTGAGCTATATAAAACTGACTATAATGAATACTCTTCTTATTTTATCGCTGCAAACCTTGCGACGCTTTTTTTGCTTCTGTTATATACATATATGTATGGACGTATCAATATTTATTCTTGAACAACCCGAATGTTTACAACTCCTCATGGCTTCGCCTGAGTCCAACTCTGACTCTAGATTCGGTTCAGGAATCCTTTCATAGAAAGATGCTTCAGCATCCATCATTTCCTGAACGTCCACGTCGTCACCGTCAGCAGGCGGGGTCGCAGTGTATTGAAGTGCATCGCGTACAGCTTGGGAATGTGGCTGAATGAAGAATGTCATTGACATTTTGTATGAGGTGTAACATGAAAGAAAATAGCTTATAAAATTCACTGGTGTCAGATCATGGAGATCAAAGCGCGGCCAAGAAAAGGCGCGAAATCCACGATCGGAAGTAGCATGGGCGGGAAAAGTCAGGATAAAGGTGGCGGAATCCCCTTGTCGCCGACTGAGAGTGCGACACCCGCCTGGGGGTCGCCGAATTCGCTTCAAGGACCGACTCGACTACATCTTATTTATTCGACTGTTATTCTTTATTCTTCACGAATAAGCTGCTTTATTGGTTCTTGTTTTCTAGCACATTCGGAAGAACTCGCGCTCAGCTGACACTAGAAGATTTCATTCCTGCAGTGCAGTCTGTCCAGCGCGTTCTCTGATTCGCAAACAGAGGTACCTCCTCGAGGAATTGCTTTGGGAAAACCAGTGAGCAACAAACAAAGAATATGTAAAAGAATATTACCCACCTTGTTCATGTATGTTGGTGTGAAGAACGGAAATCTCCCTCATTTCCGCATCCGATGCTGCGAAGATAGCCGCAAGTTGAGATTCTCTCACTTAGAGTGATTCTGGGAGGAAAAAAATCAGCAGGGTCAGAAACTTAACCATTATTTCTGGTACAAGTTAAAGCATTGGGACATCACGGTATGTACCATCTGTTCCAAAAATTAGACCAATGCAACGTTTTGCCTATAGCTACACAAGACACGTCAAATCTTAGAAATCGAGCGCTATCCATACCCCTGGCACGTTCGCAAGTCCCTGCCGTCGGATAATCAGCAGATGTTTTTAGTCTACCTTGATACTAGTCAAGCGTCGGTATTCCATCCTATTCTGCGAAAATGTAGGGTTTCGTCCAAATCTAATCCCAAATCCAATGACTCTGGCGTCCTGAAATCTACCCAAGTCCATAAGGGCCGTTTCGCAGTTGTTGGCGAAACCGTTTTGTGCTCTACAGTGCAAAGGTCCCCTATGTCAATCCAAATAAAACGCTGTGCGATAAGGAGTGGAAGAAGCATCACACCAGTGAAGGCTGCAGAAAATAGCTATCAACAGACTCCGATGATCCTCGAGGGTTCGATGGAGTCCTCCAACCAGAAAAGCCCCCTTGCAGCAGCTCACCCTGCATTCAGGGGCCGACAGACTGTGATTCTTCCGATTCTGATTCTGTACTCTACGCAATCATTCAGCTTTCTACTCTATTCCAATCTCGCTTGGACAACATTCGAGAAGAACTGATCCAGATAGCTGCTCAATCGTCGACCGCCAACTTGAAGCTGGCGAAAATAGAGCAGTCATCCTACACTGTCAAATCTTCCCTTCATGAAATACTGGAGCGTGTTTTTCCTCCTCCGGAGGCTCCTAAAGGTATTTATAGTTAAATTTTCTTAGAATAAATTAAGCATCTTTGATTCCACTCATTTAAAGTCGTGCCACTTTTTAGCCCTTACGTATCCCTATCGACTGAGTTAAGAAAGGTCGGATCGCACGCATATGTCGACAACAAAGGGGGCGGGGCGGACGAGTTACCTCGGAGACAACCTGCGTAGGCGTCAGGGACGTATGGTGAATCTGTGGTGTGTTGGCGGGTGAATTGTGGCGTGTAAGCGTTCACGCCGCACATTTCCACTGCGTCCACCTTCCCTAGTCCTAAATCCTCTTTCTCACACGTTTTGGTGGCGATTTTTTGACTGATGTATTTTTGATGTATTTTCTTCGTTTTGGTAGCGATTTTGATGTGTTTTCTTCATAATTGTTCCTCGCGAAGGTACCGTCCGTTGTTTTCCGGAGTTTTCTTCACATTTTATTCATTCTCATCTTTAGGGATTGGTGCTAATCATGTTTTCCACGCTGGAATAAATAATGCCAGACCAGCAACGAAAGAAGGTTTTAGTATAAATAAGAAAGCGCAAAAAAAAAAACAAATACTCACCAAGAACCTGACTGAAACCGAAGCAGCTTCGACTGAATAGTACTAGTTCAACATAACCAAAATGTTGGTTGTATCGTAGACTGAGTAGTAGCCGTGTTGACATTGCAGTAGTAGTCCGATATAGTCCAGATAGCAAAAGTAAATAGACAGTCGAAAGCTCGAAAATCCAGTGGAAAAGGGCCCAGCAATAAGAGTAATAGGTGGGAGGGAGGATCTGGCAGGGAGCTAGCTATGGGTACTAGCTGTACTGGCTTTGGAATAGTGGAGTATACTATAGTAGAGCATACTATATGCAGCAGCAGTGAATAATCAGCAGCAATGGTCGAAAATCCGATCAAAAAACGGCCCAGGAATAAGCAGAATAGCAGCAGGAGGTAGAATTGGCAAGATGCCAGCAATCCGTATTAGGAGGTCGGCGTCGATTTCACACAGGCGTCCCTTGTTGGAGCGCAGACATGCCAGACACTTGGGCAGAGCGCAGACATGACAGAGTTTTGCCAAACTCGTCCGAGCCACGCCCCTTTTTGTCGACATATACTATACATCCAGAAAGGTCGGACATACAGAAAAGTATCTTTTCTGTTACACATTTTGCGAGAGTGGCGGTGAGAGAGATGTTTACTGAAAGCAGTGACAGGCACTTAATATTGGAGAGCGTGCATCTCAAGACAGCATTAGCAGGATATATTTTTCCACCATTTTCAACAAAACGAATAAATTTCTCATTGCAGGTGCGCTGCCTGAGAGAAATGATTAAGTACAGGTTTCCCTGTCAAACTCGTGGAGCAGAGGCAACCACATGGACTGCTTGCGTTATGGTGTTCAACTCATACCATCGTAGCCGAAGAGCCGTTTCCCCACTTCCGTCGATGGGGCAAACTTCTTTGAACCCGGAAAAATTTTCTTCCCACCCAAATCAAGAAGGCAAGATGAACAGCAAGCATCTACACACATCCATGAATGTAACTCTGAACCCAGTCTTCACTCTGGCTCCCTGAATTCTGATTCTGAAATGTACTACGTCTCACACTAGTAAGTATAGGAAATTTATATCGGAGATGGTAGCTATCAGGTTGTTGCGAAATTAATTGCCGAAATAAACAGCCCAGTTCAAAATGCTGTAACTCTGCTCAAACTCAACTATATTTATCAAAATAAAATCCATCGGATTTTACACATCTTCGCCAACGATCCGGTCATTCATTTATACCTTTACATTAGAAACTGAGATCACAAGATTTTAAAAACTCTTGGAAGGCAATTTCAACATACTCCAAATCAGGAAACTGCTGCTGACGCAGGTTTGCT